>JACDOX010000038.1:5887238-5988903 GCA_014549065.1 Cardinalis cardinalis
CCCAGCAAATACCACAGGCAACAGGCTCTCAAATGTTTCTACTGTAGTTACACTTCAGTGTAGGAGAGCTCTGGCCACCAGTGGCTTACTTTTTTTAGCAGGTGAGAAGAAAGCATGAAGGTCTTCAGACAAACCAAAACAAACACAAGCTGAAAGCTGCTGGGGAAGCAGGATTAATTAAACAGAGAAGGATTTCTCTGCACCAGGATTTCCAAGCTGTTTCTTCCTGATTTAGTCCCATCACTGCGCACAGATACAAGGTTGGCTGTAGGGCTTGGCTGACCCCAAACAGCTTTTTACTCTTTTACCAAGCCAGACTTATAAAAGTTAGAAAACCACCTTTGACATAGTCTACTGCAAGAAGGAAGATATTATCATGATTACTGTCCTTGCATTGTTGAAATATAGGCGGACACATGGAGGAAGATTGTGCCTCACAGTGTAATAATGTACAACGGCTAAGAAATAATAATGAATGCCAAAAAAAGATGGAGAAAAAATTACAGGACCAAAAAATATTTCAAAACTGGTAGTTAAAGATCAAGTAATATAGAATCAAAGGGAATTTGAACTGCCCGGCCCAACAACCAGGAATATAAGCCTGACCAGTAATACAAAAATAGCATCTCCTTATAAAATGAAAAATCTGTGCTAAGCCACAAAGCTGCCAAGCATAATTTGGTTTTTCTGTTAAAGTGTCATCCCAGTCTGCCAGACACATTCCTGTTTCTGTCCTTTCAAATAGGAAAAGAGAGGGACAAAACTGCCCAAACCTAATAAAAGAGACTGATTAAAAAATTACAGAACCTATAGCAATTACAGATGCAGATGTGGAAAGGGTTCTTAAAAGGGAGATTTGCAGGGACTTTGGCTCTGGGCTGCTCTTAATAGGAATGTACTCCTCTTCCTCTTCATACATCAGCACCAGCCTTATACATCAGGCAAATAGAAACATGATGGCTATAAAACACACTTAATTGTCTGAAGAGACCTTGGTGTAATGAAATTTTGCATTAACAATATGTTTGCACAGCTGTAAATTTTTCTGTTACTTATTTTTATAAAATCTGTAACAGGTACTTAAAAATACACAGCTAATCAACAAAAATATTTTGTCTTTATGACTCAGCATTTGGAAAGCCAACAGAAGTCTTGGGCCCAGCACTGAGCCACTGGCAGCTTAGTGTCTGTCTTTCCCCCACCTATTCTCACCCCCCTGCAGTCTCTATGCACACAATTCATTACCACATCACTTCTAAATCCACTGGAACAGGATTGTTGATGCTGTGTTTGCTCACAGACCTCAAACTCTCTAGGTATCTCTTGTGTTYTCTGAAGGTCTCTGTTAAAAGCTTTTTACAAGTATTACTACATTAGATCTACCACTTTATTCCTCTTGGCTCTTTGAACATGCAATATAAGATCAGAGCTTTGAGTTTGATGGAGCTGTGGCAATAAGAAAAGCAATAAGCAAAATTAATGACTGGTCAGTGGTCTACTTAAAGGAATATATTTATTCCTCATGGTCTTCATGCAAAACTCTAATACAATTTTTTTTCATTATAAGATCAGTTGATAGTTCAAACATACCAAAATTAGACCTCACAGAGAGGAGTACTTCAGCTCCTTACTTGGTGTGACCTGTGAATACATTCTTTTCTGAGTCCTGTGAATACATTCTTTTCTGAGTCCTAAAGCTACTGTAGTCCTAACAACAATCTTCCTTGAGGCTTTTTTTCAAGTGCATTTGTGTGTGGAACAGAAAAGGAGACAGCAAAAGGAAAAGTTAATTATACACCAAGAGAAGGGAGAGAGGGAGAAGATAATAATCCATTAATACAGCTTATGCAATTTCCAGATGTTTGTTAATGAAAAAAACACAAAAGGGATGAAATTAAGATGAAAACTTAAATAAAAATATGAAAAAAACCCACATTCACATTTGTCTAAAGCTTGCTGCAGCTCAGAAACCCTTTGTGTGAACCTGGACTGATTTATGATTTCACATCAAAACCACTCCAGCCAGGGAATTTTGCATGGTTAGGTTGTGAGACCAGATGATTCTCACTACTTCAAGGGTTTATTCAATTCCCAGAACACAAAAGAAAAGCCAGAGGGTGCAAGCCTGCATGAGCTGACATAAAAGAGAAAACAGCAAATCTCTGAAAAGAACAAGGGCCAAGTTTTACATAGCTCCAGTTGTGAACTAGGAATTTCCACATATTCTTTCCGCACTAGTGATTCCTTTGAAATTGCACTGTCTTCCCCTTCCATCCCAGAGAACCTGAAGTTACATGTGTCTTGACTCTTCTCTAACTACATAACTTGGCTCTCTATCCTCATCAGCAGTGCTCCATTAAAGTTCCCAGATTTGGGACAGAGGAAGAACTCAGAGCTCTAGCGCATGCCCCAAGTCATGTAAGGCATGAAGTGATCCTGCAGCTGCAGAGCTCCCTCCACACTCAGCAGGGCTGTCCTGGCTTGCGTCAGGCTATTTTTAAATCACAGTATGCAATTTCCTCATGCTTTTCATTCTTCTATCCCTCTATCGCTTAGAAATGTTATTCTCATTTGTTTAAATGTCTGGAATCCCAAGCAGTTATGATTTCCTTTCTCATCTCTTTTGACTGCAGACTGCTGTTTCTCAATCATGCTTCCCCTTTTCAGCACATGGAATTTAAACTTCCCATAAGGAATATGCACTACCCTCTGACATTGGTTCATCTGCTTCTCAGTTCATTGAAACTGTGTCCAGGCAATGCCAAACTGTCCTGAGAATCCCACAGATACTCCTTCCCAACATTACTTGGCACGTATTTCCCTCATTGTAATTGTTTATTACAGCTTCAAATCCACACAGAGAGGACAGCATTTACTAAGCTGGATGTACTACATCTTTGCATTCATCATTTCAGGACGTTTCAGGAGTCTGTTTCTGTCCTTTGTGGAAGAGATATAGAGGTTTTACTCATAAAAGTAGTCCATTTGGGTATCAAATTGACTGACAGTAAAAATAAGAAACCCACAAGTGCCCCTCTGCAACTAAAAGTCCTTAAATAATTCTGATATATGGTCTCTTCTGTACATTTATTTCTCCTTGAGATCTGTACTTGTGTAGCTCATCTTGCAGTGATCTCTGGGAAATACTACAACTAGCACTCTACCTAGAGGTTTGCAGACARACACAGAAGCTACCACTCAGTGGGATGTAAATGGCCAGCAAAAAGAAGGATGCATCCTCTAGTTGTTGCAAACAGCAAGGATCAGAGGCCTGAAACTCTTGCTGCCATTGCCACTGCTAGTTTCCAAACCCTTGAAGAAGCTGTCTCCTAGGCGATTACTCCTACTCAGAAATCACCATTATTTGCAAGTCTCTCTCAAAGAGAGAGAGAAATGGTTCTTATCTGAATTTGGTCATATAAGTACCAACAGGAGATTTTTTTTGTCTTAGATAATATGCTGGTTAATTAATTCAATTCGATCTTTAAATTAGAAAGATGTGCTGATTTCCACATCTCAGCATTTCAAAGAGTTTGGCCAGTCCTGAGAGAAATGTTTGAACAGATTTCAGATTGTGACACTGGGTTTGTGGCCCCAGCGCTGGGATGGTCCCTGCTGATGCTGTAACCAATGAAGTACAATACCATGCCCTCTGTTAATGGCTTTTGGACCTAGAGGGTCTAAAATAATGATGAGTCATTCTGCAGTATTTTCCCTGATTTTAGATTTTAAAAACTTATATAATTATGTTAAATCTTATGCATTTAAGAGTGGCTATTTTCAAAGCAGTCACTGTTGTCAATAAAAGAACATGAGAAGGGTAGAAATGACATGACATTTCTTTCATAAGATGTTCTCAAAGCAATCTTTATCTCTGGTAGAAGGCTGAATGATGAATAATCCCAGCAGAACACTGTTGTACACTAATCTCTGTTTTCAGGATATTAAGAAACCTATGCCAGCTCATCATTTTCTCATCTGGAATGATCTTTAGAATAACTTTGAAGTAGCTATAACTCTAGTTATTCCATGTAAAATTGCTGTTGATTCTCTTTCTGAGCTTGCAGAAAACACCACTTTTAAAAGACATTGTGTATAATAAAATATGTATTGTAAAATACATCTGGCGTTTCAAGGCCAGCTTAATTCCTTTACCACTAACATCTTTAGGTTAAAGACTGCATGTTTGCAAAGTCCAGTGCTTTATCCCAGTGCTCTCGTAGCTTATTAATGTCTTGCTCATTAAGAGTGACCACCATCAGTACTTAAGAAAAAAAGAAAATTAGGAGAAAAACCCAGATAGCTGAATGCCCCATCAAAAATTACACTCTGTCATTCTCAACTTCCTTCACATTTTCTAAATCAGCAAATATGCCCTTGCAGTAACAACTCCTTCAATGTGGTAGTAGCCCTAATATCAAACAGGTCAAGACCAACAGATGACTTTGAGCAGTTGTGAAATACTATTTTGAACTGTTTGTTTTCCTTTCTCAGCTACAAGAAAGGATGTAACTGTTTTCAAGCAGAATATAATGGGTTTGGGTACTCCAAGTCAGAAACTTCACAGATATTGTCCTCATCTAGGAAGCACTGAGCTCCCTGGGTAACAGGCTCTCTGTGGGATTCCCAGCTTGGGCACAGAGCAAAATGAAAACTTCAGCAAGGGCACTATCTCCCAGGCAGCAAGAGCTGACATCCTGGTGGGCTGATTGTACCTTGCAAGAACAGCACATATGACTTAGGATCACTTTCTTTCAGTATCCTCATTCAACCCCACATGTCTTTTGTGAGCTCTCACAATTCACTGGACTTTCCGAGGGGCCTCTTTGTTACTTTTATTCATCTCTCTTTTTTGTCTTGTCTGACAAATGCTTCTGCTGTGCTTCAACAGCACAACATTGGTTTCAGTGTAAAGCCTGTCTCTGAAGACCAGGCTGGTTCACTGCCCTCTTCTCCATTTCCCTACTCTCTGATCTCTGATTCCACGCTGCCAGCTTACTCAATCATTGAACTTTCACCCGTGTTTTTGCCAAGTTATTCATTTCCCTATAGACTGAAGAGATGGGCATTTCTTCCTTGCTGAGTTCCTTTTCCTTCTTGAGTTTCAGAAATGCACATAACTTTAAGCTACTCTCCAATTACAGCTAAATTATTCCCTAAGGCAATTAAGGTGAAACACTACTTCGGAAGACTTTGCTAATGTTTCGAATTAGCAGCAGCATTTGATACAGTTGTCAGTATTTTTCCATTAACAGCGCTAACCTACCCACCCTCCCTGTAAACCCATTAAATTGATCTGATTCCCATGGAGCTGATGGAAGAATCCAGGATGCAGTTTCTCCCAGTGAAGCTGAACTAAAACGTTTGCAAGTACAGGCTGTTTCTCAGATCACCCTGCTTCACTTATTGATCTCTTTCATTCAGTACATTACAACCCAAAAACTTCTCCCTCCCCCTCCCCCTTCATCAGTGTAGATCATGTTTCAGCAGGACTTTAATGGATTCTTGAGGATAGTTATAGAGTGCTTTATCCTTATCACTTGGTGGCTGTGTGATCAGTCCACTGGCTTAAAATCCATCTAATTTTCTGGAATTCTTCTGAAGAGAACTGAAAAAAGGCTGACAGTGACAGAATTACACTGCAAGATGTAGGTCTGCTCACACACGTTATTTGCTACTGGTTACTCATTCCTCTCTCTACATGCCTACCATTGACAATGCATGATATGCAGAGAGAGAACAGCAGTGCTCATCCATAGCTTTTCAAAAAGGCCTGGTTATCCATGTCGGCAGAGCTTCTTTCCAAGGCAAGTTACACTGTTCAGTGCAGCATTCCCTTAGCACTATTTATACAGCCCTGAGCTCTCATTCCCTGTTGACAGAGGATAAGGATGATCATTGGGCAACCTAATTCTCTAAGATACAATTAAGGTCTATATGATCTATCATTGCTTGCATGATGCTGGCACCAAGCTAAGCCCCAACTGAATGAAAAAGTCATTTTTGCTCAGCTAATGTATAGTTTTTGAGAATAACTTCATGCATGGTTCTTGCATGTAATTATTAACCTGCATATTTTTTTAAGATTTTTTGGTAGGTTTTAAAGCATATAAACATTAAGACATTGTGCAATTGTAAGTGTTTTTGCATTAAATCTTTTGAGATAAATGAAGGTATGTGAAACTGTTCTCCATTGATCTGCTTGTGGAGAAGGATATATTAAAATGTCCAAGCTGGCCATTCAAGTACAGTGGCAGCTACTGTGTTTGGGATACTGGGCTCTAGAAGCGTCTGAGGTTGGAAACAACTTAGTCTCACAGCATTCCCCTGATAAAATTTGAAAAAAGCAACACTCTCTGGGTTTTGTATTTATAGATAAAACCGTCACAAGCATTGTAAACATTCTGTATGAAGTCAGCAGGTATCCTAAATAAATAATTAGGCATAACAGGAGAGCTAGTGCAAGGACAGCCCTGGTGTGCACAGTGGTGTTACCCCGAGCCTCTGGCCAGCACAGCATAGATATGCTGGTATCTGCTGCTCCTGATGCACCTCATAGTGTGGTTCCTGTTCCTGTCACAATCTGTCTTTAATAAATAAGTGGTGTCACAGGCAAGCAGCACCATTTGAAACAGGGCTTAATAACACCTGTTGAGAAGTTTTGAGCTAAGGCTACAACTTTTGATAATTTTGTGGCCAAGTTTGTATATCCAATTCAAAAGTCCCATGAGCCCAAATATTCCAAAATACTTGATCTTTTTTCCCTAGTCTTTTCTTCATATTATAGTAGAACTGTCCATGGCTGACAGCATTTTGGCACACAATTAACAAGCTCAGTTGTGAAGCACATTGCTATCACGTTCTCAAGGAAAACAATCCAACACAGGACTCTTCCATGTAAAGCACCTTTTGTTCTCCCCAGAAGTCTATGATCTGACGTCATAGCTCAGTTCAGAAGCCATAAGACTTTACACAAACAGATCAAGGCACAGGGCAAAGAATCCATAATAAACTGGGGAAATGAAAAGAGCTGATTGTCTTTCTTAGGAAAAATGGAAATGGTTATGTGTACTACAGATAAAACCATTTTGAGGGAAACCATTCTCTGCAGATCTGCTTGTGATTAATTCTGCAGGAATTAATGTCCACATTACAAATATTTTTGTTACCAATAAACATCAAGAAAAATCTATGGACAGCAAAATTATTGCTGTGTATGGGTGCAGAACCTGTTACTACCTTGGCAACCTGCAGATCTAGCACTCCGGGACAAATGTGTCCTTCTGACTTGCCTTGGGCTTCCTGAGTGAATGTAAGAAGTGCATGAAAGATATAAGAACCAATGTCATGCTGCTGTTTAATCTGAAGCTTGTTGTCTGTCCTGCCTGCTCTCAGAAATGGAATGCTGTTGTGCTGCACTGAGGGCCTGATGCTGAATTCACACCAGGTGAAAGACATACAATTCTGCTGCAAATTGTTCTAAAAAACAACTTCTAGACCTGGAATTATAAAGAAATGCATTAGATTGGGTTCTAGGCTTTCTCTTAAAGGCTATATGAGCTCTGAGAAAAGTCACACGTTTAAAACTAAAATTTGATAGGTATTATTTTCAGTCATCTTTACTTTTTTGAAATATCCAGACAATAGTTGATCCTGCTTTGTGCAGGAGGCTCCTGCTCAGAGACCTCCTGAAGTCCTCTCTGACTTGAATCCCCCTGTGATCCTGTAATTAAGAATTACTTGAGAACTGAGAGTTCTTAAATTCAGCTTAATTAGTTTGAATAAGTCTCATAAGTCTACTTTGAAAGCATTCAGGTCTGTCTGTCCTATTCAAAGTGCACAAATGAATCCTCAGCAGTAGGCTGCACCTGTAACAGCTACTCACACAGCAGCACTGAAAGTGGTAGCACTCCTTCTTTTGCTGCTTTTGAAGCTGCTAGAGATGATGTTCCTAAATATTCAGATGTTTCATCCATTCTGCAGAACCTCCTTAAGCCCACCTGGTGGCAACATGAAATTCCTCTTGCCACACATTTCCCCTTTCATTTTCGAGCCTTTACACAATCCTTGCAAATGGCCCTGCTGAGTGCTTCCTGTGGACTTAGAGCCATGCACAAAYTGCTACTCTCATTCCCCAGGACAAAGAAAAGCAGAAGTAAAAATAAAACAAGAAAGAGGAAATGTCCTTCAGAAAATTACCTGTATTCCTGAATCCGATACCTGGCTCTTAGWTTATGACTGACATGAGTTTCAAAGATAAAAAACATTTGGAAATGTAAGCTACTAATTCAAGAACAACCCCCAGCTCCTTGCCAAAGATTTTACTGTCTTGTTCAGAATCATTCTTCCACCAACATGAAGAAATACAGAGTTCTGAGCAACCTGATCTGGTTGAAGATGTTCCTGTTCATTGCAGGGTGGAGTTGGACTAGATGACTTATAAAGGTCTCTTTCAACCCTAACAATTCTATGAAATACACCCCTCCAACTATTAAAACACCCCCTGAAAGGTCATCTTCCTTCTGGTTACAAAGCAGTGGATTTAATAGTTCTCTTTGTTGATTTAAAGCACCCAAAGGAGCCAAGGAACCAGATCTTCAGCTCTACACGGTTGCACATGTGATCTGGGGCTCTTCTCCTGACTGGGCACACTGTCAGACTCTTCCAGACAGGGTACCCAGACCAATAGGGCTGCAGTTTGAGGCTGAGCATCTGGCCCACATTGGTTTAACTTTATCAACTAATTGGATCTGGCTAATATTAGAGACTAATAAAATTCATGTATTTTGGAAATAAAGGTGAGCCAACAGTTAAATCTGCCATCAGTAAAATTAAAAAAAAATAAAAATATTAGAGGAATATTAGAGAATTATTAATGCTGGGCCCAAACTAATCAGAAAAAACAAATGCTCCTCAAAGTTACCATCAAGAAGAAGAGATCAGAGCCAACATTTTGATGCATGATGATGTAGAAATAACTCTGACTGAGAAATGTAACACTGAAATCAATTTTATCCTATAGTCCAAACAATAAAAATCACAAGCCAAAGTCTACCCTGGATGTACATATGGGTGTCCCACTGGTTTCAGTCGTAGCCACACACATGCATCTAAAAGTGCATTTTGGAACCTCAGGTCTTCAATCCAGAACCTCTACTAAGCTCAAATATTTCGTGCACTAAGGATGAGGGTTGCACAGCTGTAACCGAGAACAGAATTTGGCCTGTTTACTTAAGTACTATGTCTGAAGTGGGTTTTTCTCCTACTAAAAAGCCTAACTTTTTAGGGTTATGAAAATTTGTAAGTGGCATATTGTAAAAATCATCCAGTCTGCAATATAAAATGCACCCTGGAAAACTACTTAAATTAATAGAATCCATCTTCCAGAGTCAGGAAATGATCCTTTGTATTATAAAAATGAGGAAAAGCCCTTTCACTTTCTTTGACTCTGGACTGGACTTAAGTCTCTTCTAGGGTTTTGACTTTCAAGTCCTTCACTACCCTTCTATCCAACATGTACTGTCTCTGAAAACATCTGACCCTTTGTTCAAACATAATTTTACTGCATCTGTTTCTCCCCTCTTTGCTTTGGCTCGCAACACTACGAGGACAGATAAATAACCAACAATGTCAGAAACCTGCATCATAAATCATTGGGAAATTGAAGTAACTTGAATAGTCTTGCTAAGTTCTGATACACATTAACTATATGTGCAGCTTTTGGGAAGGCTGTGTGCAATTGCAAGTCATTAACCTGAGGTGCATCCCACATCTCACATGGAGCTCTGCAGAGCCTGACCCAATGCTGTCGACCTTCAGGGAGTGTTCTCCAGAGTTCATGGCTCACATACTCAATGCTTAAATCCACCTGGAAAATCAAGCAGATTGTGGTTTTCCTAAGAATTCTATGCCAGGGTTTGGAAAACGTGAATTATCATGAAAATTGTTAGCAAAACAAAGAGAGGATTTCCAGGGGACCACAGAAACGTAGGTCTTTGCACAAGTTCTGCATTTGCTTAGGGTCATTGGGAAATTCTAGTTTTTATGAGCTGAACTATCCAAAGGAGCAGCTAGGACAAGTATTGCAATTAAAAATCATTGGAAACAAGGTGTCCAACCTCCAGTCCTGCTCTCTAGAATTTTCGTGAGGATTTAGAAATACTATTTCTAATAACACTAAGGAGACCCAAATCCCTGGCTGCTGGGACTGTGAGTGCACACTCTTCAGGGGTCAGCTTCTGGTCAAGTCAGCAGGGAACTCTTCCAACCTGTGATGGTCATGGAGGGTTCTCAGTAGTGTAGGAGAGAGATCACTTTCAGCCAAACCAAGCACTTTGACCCTGCCAGAGCTTCCACCATGTAACTCTAGAAGTATCAACGACTAGAAGTATCCAGAAGGATATAAGTATCACAACGTTTTAACAGGCCTAATGACAGGCCAATAGAGAATCCCACAGGCAAAGCACCCAACCTCTGAGAACATGCCTCCAGACCCCATCTGGCTCCCATCTTTACATCCTACATCTTGGCCATGAGTAGACTTGTAGACTTTAAGAAAATCCCACTGGGGCTGGGGGAACCTTTGCATTTGTTTTAGCACAGTGGCATTTTTAAAAGGGGCCAATTTACTGTTCTGAGCAGTTTTGAATTTATGTGCAGAGAAAGAACAACTCTGGTGCCATAAGACACCATCCACCAAAAAACACAGGATCAATTCCCACCAGCAGTTTGGGAGAAGGCTTTTCCCAACAAATAACTTATCTGCCACGGATGCTGGCTCCACCTTTCTTCCAGATTCAGACACACGAATTATAACACAAAAATAGTATTTTTGATCAAAGGTGCACTTGCTTCAAAACACTGGATGTCTCAGTGACAATCACATCTGACAGCCAATTGTCTTGGGAAGCACTGGTAGATATGTTGAAGAAAAGTCATGACAAATCCATCAGCACATCCTGGATTTGCCCATTACAGTATTTCTTTCTTCTTAAAGAGTAAGAGAAAACTCATTTCCAAAGTAGACTGTGGCGAGCATCTGTTTATGGAAGAAGAAAACACGTTGATAAATGACAGGTCAACTCTTGGGCTGGAAATGTGAGAAATTTCAAATAATATAACCTTTGATCAAATGACCAGTGTTTGTAAAAATAAGGATATGTACACACTGTTCTTTCTGTCTCAATATCCTCAACCAGACTGCAAGTGGAATGTCAACTTAGGCAACTGCACGAACCTTTTTGGGGTTAAATTCTAGGAAATCGAGAGACAAGAAATGTAGCAAGTAAAGCAAAGTTAAACACAGCTGAGTCTTTCACTCCTTTCATCCTTATATCCATGTCCATACAGAGGCACCAATTCACAGTAGACTAATTTTACACTGTTGAAATTTCAAGCAAACCTGAATGAGGAAATCACCCCTTCTTTGCAAACCAAATCTTTCCATCATTTGGCCCTGATTGTGCTCCCAACCAAGCCTGCAGAAAATACACAGAGTGCACCACTTCCTTTGCTGAAGGCAAATATTCCTGATAAATTTATCTCACGCTACCCCGCATAATGGATTGTTCAAGCACCTTGGTGAGGCTTCTGAAAGGACTGACTTTCATCAGTTGCTACCACAGGCCTGTGTGCCTACAAGGTTGCCACAGAAGAGGCAAAAAACTAAAATAGACACCACAGTATCTGATGAAAGATGACTGTTTCTTATCAGACCCATTAAAATTCCATTCTTGAAGACAGAGTGGGCTCAATTGTCCCCTGGAATTTGCAGTCGTCACTCAGAGTAGAGTGGGATTCAATAAAATGGCAAATACACTGGGAAGTGCAAAATACATTTTTTATTACAGTGCTGCATGGCTGACTATTCACTGGTTGATGCTGTATGACAACATTTCACTGATAAGAGCACTTGTGGGGCTGACTTGCCTTGGTCGGGTGGATTTGCTTCTGCTTCCTGGAAGAAGGATTTTGAAAGAAAAACTTGACTTCCCTTGTTTGAYTTACCTGAGTAAGCCCAGACTTGTAAACAGACTTAGGTGAGGCCTTCTGCGGAACACTTTGTAAAGCTTGTAAATCAGAAGAAGCTGAGGAATTTACATTCCTGGCTCTGATAGAAAGTAACAAAAAAGAGAAAATTCACAGCCAGAACTTCAAACCTCTGTTACTTTCATTTTACTCTGTGCAAATTCATTGCACAAATGAGACATGAGTCTCTCTAATTATGTGAGTAGATTCTGGCAAGACAAAGAAGAGCAGAGGCTGGACATCCAACTTTTTGTTTCTTTGACATTGGGAAACTTTTCTCCAGAAATACTCGAGCTAAATTTGACTCAGTACCAGTTGAAAGAAAAACTTGGTCCTTATTTTGATTTTTATTTTTCAGACACTGACCAACATAATTTTGTTCAGCAGGACCTTCAACATTAACATACACACATGTGGAAAGGCTCTCTACTCTTTGGATACTTAGATAAAGACACCATATTTTCACTCCTGGAAAGGTGTTAACATTTTTTCAAATGCACTTTTCAAATAAGCAGGCTTTTAGAAAGAGATTCAAGTGTCTCTGCATACTGGTGAGTGTCAAAAACATACTGCCAAAGCCTTTTAAGATGGCTTTTATCCTTCCAAATCCATTGCCAGCACTGTTGCATTAGCATCCAATAGTGTTCCCTGTTTTCTTCCTGCCTACTATTTTTGCGACTGGTCTCAGTTAATTCTGAACTTCTCACCCATTACCAGAAGTTTTCCTTACTATGCTGACCTTCTGGAAGACAGTTTTTCTTTATGAGTTACATTTCTGAAAGGTGTGAGATATAGCCTTTTGCYGCTCTGGAAATACGTGCCATTGATTTGGCACCGATGACTAGCATTGCTGCATGATGAGGGAACRTGTTTTTCAGAATGGATCTTTTCCTGATCATGCTGAGTTTGTTAACATCCAAATTGTCAGAACACTGCCAACATACTAAGAAGCAGAATAATAATAAGAAAACTTTCTCATCTATGCGCTAATAAAGTTAAAATCCTATGAAGGTTTGCCAACATTTCTTGCAGATTTCTACCAATTTTCCAACCAATATACAGCACCTTACAAAAAAATCAGCTATGCCCGTTGCTCTTTAAATGAACTTAGAGATCTTCTGTATGCAAGCTATATCAATATTTTATTTACTTCCATTGTTCTCTGGGACTTCTTCAGTCTTAACATCAGGGCTGGTATTAGGCAGGTTTGAGGGAGCATCAACACTGAGCCTTCATATGGTTCCTGTTTACTGGAGAGCCAGAAGACACATTACATAATGTGTCCCAGATGTTAAGAAGGAGATGTCCACAGATGTAACAGATTCGATGCAGGCTCTCTGTAAATGCACAGGGTTAAACACCAAACCTACTTTGGTGTGTGTGCACCAGGTCACGGGTTTTAGAACGGCAAATAAGGTCTCAAATACCGCTAACTGCAATACATGTTAGTCACAGTGGAAGAGGGAAAGACTTTCCAGCATAAGCCATATGCTTTGTAAGACACTGAAGGAAAATAGAAGACAGGTTTGGCCTAGGTTGAGGACAATATGCCCCTACTGTGTAGACACTCTTGTACATGGGTGATGTCACCTCTTTGAAATCTGATTTGAGTTGTTCTAAATGAATGACGACTTTAATCACTATGAGCTGGCAGCTAATTCAAACCAGTGGAATATGCATTTAGAGAGAGGCGGGGCAATTACATACTACAAAGACCCTTGCATGGCACAACATAGTTTATGAACAGCTTGTAGATAATAGCTTTTCTAAATAAACAGTCTAAATGCACAATCCAGATGCCATGCAGTTCTTTGAATCTCAGTGGCTGCTTTATTTTCCCTGCCAGTTGCAGCTAGTGGCTCAGCAGGATGGCAACAAATTGACTGCTGGTTGCAATTAGAGAAGCCCAGTGAGGTAGCATCTCCATTAGTAGATGACCTCTCTAGCTAGTTTGTTTGCTTTAAATATCTCAGCAGAAAGTATGAAACCTCCCAGAACATTATCAGGGCTCAGAGAGGTAGGAGGGATTTTTCTCTATGAATTACCTTTCAGGTATGCTTCACCTAAGAGATTGTTATTACTAGCTGCAGGGTGATCTTTTGCTCATAAGCTCTGTGACTAAACTTTGTTTTGACATCACCCCTCTAAGCATCATTTATCTGAGATGAAGGAATCCATCAGTAGTACAGCTGGTCAGGTGGACTTCTTACATTGATTTGGATGGATGAGAGTTAAGTATCTGAAGCTCAGCCTCTTCTGTAGGTGTCAACACCAGCTGAGCCTCATAACAGGACCAACTTGCCCTCAGATAGGACCTCAATTTTTGCGCTACAGAGAAGCACAGGGAAAAGGAGAAAACATGCCACATTAAATTAAATGAAATCCCACACCATTCCAGCTGCCCAAAATTCAGGCCCTCAAGTTTTTTTTCCAAGTACAGATATTAATAGCAAAGACCAGTATTTTCGATGCAACTCTTTTTATGTAGAACAATATAGACTCTGCTCTTATAAACACAGTAGGACACAAACTGCTGGAGGCAACTTTTCTTCTCACAGCAGCAGATCTTTCCCAGCCAGCTTTCCAGCCTCTCAGGCTTCTCCCAGGACAGGGATCCACAAAACTTGGCTGTGCTGCAGCTACACATCACCGCCTGTTTCCCACATGCTCTCTCCTTCCTTCCCACCTGAACTGCCTCTCATCTACCCACACATATTTCTTTCCCAAAATAATACCCAGACAAAGCCAGTCTTCCCACAATATTCAAATTCCTGAGATGCCTTTGTTTTGGGTGGAAACATGTGCTCAGGAGTCTATAGCAGTATCTTCAGTGAAGGACAGTTTCCTGCAAGACATAAGCCAGCTCACAATACACCACAGGCTGAGATGCTGTACTCAAGCTTTTGCTGAGCTCTCTTATTAAGCATATTGCACATATTTATGCAATATTGGAGCTACATGTCCTTAATGACTTATTAATACCAATGAAGTCTACCAAAGTCTTCTGCCATTTTTCTTCGAATTTGGCATTCATTACATAACAGTTGTATTTGCAGAGATGCTGTTWGGGTCCTGCACCTGTGACAAAGAAAAGAAAAGCAGAAGTGCTGCATGAGAAAGAGAAAATGGAAAATTTTCCTATGAATCAGTGCTGCACACATGCTCTGCCACATGGCAAGCGATTTCTCCTTCACTACCTCCTCCCAGTTATGGCCCAGCATATAGCCACAGTAAAATCCTCTGCACCTCAGGGCAGAGAATGTGAATAAAACCCCTGTTCTTTTGCCCGGCTTTATGTCTATTGGACACAAGACCAGGAGGCAATGGTCCTGTGCACCTCTGAAAGATAAACATGAATCACAAAGTCACAGCAGATCCCACCTATGCCTGAGCAGTGGTAAGACAGCAAGGCCTTATAGCTTTGCTGCTTTGGCTCTGCAGCTGATGAAATCTGTGCTGGCAGTGGAACTGAGTCCTGTAATCCTTAGGCACTTTCTCCTGCCCTTTATAGGCCGCCCATTACCCACAGATGTCCTGTGAAGGTAAACAACATAGCTTTAAAAAAAAAAGCAGGGGGAGACAAAAGAGGAAATATTAAAGCAGTCTGCAAAGTTCACAGGTAAAATACTTTATCACAGAATTTATCAGTAGGAGTATGGTGGGTCGTTTKCTTGGTGCCTGTAACTGCAATGTCCCTGGGGAATCCCACATTAATGTTATCATCCTGCAGCAGAGCTTCTCCTCAGAGTTCCATAAAAAATAGCAGGAAGTTCCTTGCATTCCAGGGCCAGGAATGGTTAGGTCACAACAGAGCACTGATGCCCTGGCTAAAGGATATTGGGAATGGGACATGGGCAGAGATCCAGATACTGCCTGTGTAGAACTTCATAGACTTCTATCCATTAGAGGACAGAAAAAGCAGTACAGGGATACAAGCTAGGCTTGTAGACTGAAGCCAAAAATATTCTTGTCCCTTGATCACTATGAGTGCTAAAGGATGTGGCTAGACAAGCTTACTTGCTCCATTTTCTGRGTGGTCTACCATGAAGTCCAAAACCACCCCTAAAAATGCAACTGAGCCTTAACTGATACTTCTTTATGCTGGGTCAGTCAGTCAGCATGGTCCCACCACTCAGCTCCTTTCAAGGAGCAGTAGCATCCACAGACAACCTGTGAAAGCAGCCTCAGGAGTCTGGGAAGAGTCATATTTTTTCTGTGAGATATTTGAAATACTGTATTTCCCTGAAAAGTGGTTAGAAAATGCAGCCAAGAAGCAGAACGAAAGGATAGGATAATTCTTTTTCTAAGACATCTATATCTTTCAAGCTTGGCTGAATATGAAGACTTTGGAAAGGTAGGACTTTTGAAGAAACAATGATAGCCATTACAGACGTTTAATATCAGTATTTTCTATACCTCAACATGGGTATAAAGTGTAAGAGAAATGACAGGACAGCTAGGAGAGGCTGGCTTGGTCTCAGCACACTTCAAAGAGCACACAAACAGCTTGGGTCTACACATACATCTCTCTAATTCATTTGAGTACTGGAATTCTGCCCCACTCTGCTAAAATACTACTTCAGTGCTCAGGAGTAGACTCTGCATTGCATTTTGGAGCTATAAAAAGACATTAGGACTTGAATTTTGAGAAAGTGCCTCCTTATAAGCTCAAGCAAAAGGGCAGAAATTAGTTTATCAAGCTAAAGGCTGTGGATCTAAATCTGTTGTGAAAGGGAAAATGGAGAAAATCAAAGTTTTGTCTGAAAATGGGCCTCATTCCAACATAACCAATTCCATTCTGACCCAGCATCAAAAAGTGGCTTAATAAACCACAGCTGAAGTGGGAAGCAGAATTTTTCAGGTTTAAGGACATGCTGTCTCCATTCCATGAGGCTCAGGGAATTTGCATCAAGGTTTCAACCCTTCCCTCAGATCACTTGCTCCAGACGAGCACAGTTCATGCTCTAAGACTAACAGTTAAGAACAGATAACAAAATGTTAGTTGATGTTGCAAGTGAAAGTTGCAGGGYTATGCTCTTAATTTTACAGTCTATATCTGCATATATGTCTGTACATCTTTCCAGAAATATCTATAAATACATAGATGCATCAGACTCCATTTTATTTAGCCTTTCTCTCTCCTTTGGGTAATTTCAGGGGAGGGCCAAAGGAATTTATCCCAAAACCTAATTTCTATTTTGAGAAACTACATTTTTGATTTAGAAAGGATGTGTTTTGTTCTGGGGTAATCTCTCCTAATTCTGCTGTGACAAAGCAGCATTCTCAGACTCCAGGTCTTGTTGCAGTGTGGTACCTCCTGGCAGGTGTTGTGGATGTGAAAGACAGAAAGYTCTTGTTTACTCTGGATTCCTTTGCCCTTTCAGCCTCTCACAGACTGAGCAAATGGAGGAAAACACAACCTCTGCTGGAACAAAATGTCCTTGTAGAAACAACAGATCTTCGTAACGTTAAGCATTTGCTAATTAGGGCTATGCCAAGGAAACAAGGCCGGTTCTTTCTAATCTCCATAGAAACGCTCAGTCATGCTTCCTTCCTAACCCACTGCAAGCATGTCAGCATGCACCAGCAAGTCTTACTGGCTGGTCCAGCCTTTTTTAGCCAACACTATGTCTGGAATATGCAGGAAGGATTTAAAAAAAAAAAGAAAAAAGTATTAGTTGTTTTATTTATAGGCACAGTTATCAAGAAATTCAATTGATTGTTTTACCTTTCCTGTTTATCACATATTACAATGGGTAACCTGAGATGTTGAAGGCTCTCTAAAATTCCTGGCAATCCACAGATGTGTACATGCATTCCCAAAATATTTTACTAAAACTAGGACTAAAAGTTTCAAGCATGGAAATGCTCTTTATAGCAGATGTTAGTCTTTTTTTTTTTTTTGTTAGAAAACTGGGTTATATAATTATTTGTCAGATTGAGATTTTTTCATCTCAGAGATTCCAGTTAGAAGCTAACTCAAAGTCTTAAATTACATTTGAGGTGCTGCTTGCAGTTTGATGGCTGGAAATACGATGACAGCCCAAAGTAACTGTAAAGGCTGCTCCATCATCTTTTTTTTGGCTCAACCTGGGACCATCTGGGACCTCTCCACCTCTTGTCCCTGCAGCTGATTGACAGTCTGTCATTTGCTTGCAGCAGACTTCTGCAAGTCTCTTTGGATGTGTGTGGCAGGATAAGGATCTGTTGGGTATGCTCACTCCTGAGACTGCCTGTCCTCCAGAGAGTGCCTTCCTGCAGTGCATCCATGGCAATGCTTGCTCTCAGGACACAGCTAACCTGGCTTTGAATAGACCTTCAGGTGTCAGGCACACTTACCATTAGGTCCTTTCCTCATAGCCCAAGGAATACCATAGTGTTCAGATTAGTCAATAATGCTTGGCACTGTGCTTTGGAGCTCCCTGGCTTCCATGTGCCATGGGATTCTATTTCTTTACCTACACCCACAAAGACTCCTGCATGTAGCTCTAGGAGTTATAGTGTGATCACCAGGAGGGAGAGGGATCTCTGCTGCCAGATAGGGCATCTCATTTGCCTTAAGTTCTAATGCAGAGAAGTTCTGCATRCACTAGGGACTGCTCTGTGGCCAGTGTGTACTGGATTTTTCTTCCTCCAAGAATGCAAGTTCTTGGAAGAAAAACTTGTGTGCCTTCGTTCTGAGTTCATTCATTCCTTACCTCTTTTTTTCTTTCTGGTAATGGCTTTTTAGTTGGCCTGTCTTACAGTAGCAGTTTACTTAGCGTATGGGAGAAGTTCTAAAGAAAAAAAGAAAAAAAAAAAAAAACATTCCAGGAAGCAAGACTTGTGTAAGGGATRTGAGTTCCATATCTGCTCCCTGACTAGCATTTCAAATCCATCTTAATAACAAAGCAACTGCAGTCTATTTGCAATTTATAAAAACAAAAAGTGAAATCCTAGCCTAATGCTTTGAAATAAAATCTAACAGTTCACAAATTCCATGTGTCATGCTAATCTGAAGGCTCTGCCTACTATAAACATTTCTGAATCCACAAATGCATTTCATGTTGCCTCTGCCACACTTTGGTGGAAGAAGAGACGGAGAGAGGAAAATCTCTGTAGCACTGAAAGTAATCAGCCTTACAGTAATCAGTCTTAATTGTAAACAAATCTTAATTGTAAAGATGTTTTTAAAAGGAAAAGGATAGACTAAAACTTTATGACATCAAAAACAGGATTATGTGCCCACTGGATTTTTAAATTATGTTGTCTAGTTAAATTAGCCAGTTTTTTCCATCTTTCCAATGACAGATTTAGCCAATTAACATGACCAATAAACTGTATGATGTGCAGATTAGTGTTTCCAAAGTGATTAAACAATGTTTAGGAGGTAAGTGCAATTAGGCTACATCTCAGTCCTGACGATATTTGTAACTAACTTGGAGCTTCAACCTGAAAGACAGAAGGCCAGATGCTTAGTAAAGCACAGCCGGCAGTAAGGTAATTAAGTTACATCACATGATGCTGGCTGCAACCTGGGTTTAATCCAGAACCTTAGCTTTATGCTAGGAGAATTACTTTAATTACCCACTGTGAAGGGAGAACACATCTCTCACTGGTTGTAGGTAAATCATGAAATGCACCCTTAAGGTCTAAATCAACAAAATCCATCCAAAGCAGAGAGAAAGAGCACTGATACTGAGTCAGATCAGAAATCCAAGTCATCCCCTGCCGTGCCAGGAAAGCACTCAGTGGCCGACGTTTGGGGACATCCCTGCCAGCTGGTTTCAGTGGGACTTAGATTAAGGATAGGCTTTTTTATATAGGGATCTAGATGCCAAGGAATTGAAGGGCCAGTGTGCAGCTCACGGGCAGAGCCAAACAAAAACAGGGAGACTTCTGCTGCTTTGCCCTTTGCCATTTCCTCCAGGGATTTAGGATTAATCTTAATTAATAAGGTTATGATCTTAGCTTAAAAGGCCATGAAGTTGTAAGACTGGGTTATTTCCACATTCAGTGGCCTTCCAGAGGTCATTACTCTATGATTCTTGAATGCCTTAAAACCTGTGAGCAACTCTGAGGAGACCAGAAAACTTCATGCACATAGATAAGGCCCAAAACGACATGAAAAACGGCCACTTTTTTCCACAACAACAGAAGTGGTAGTGAATTGTCATTTTTAATGGATACTTAATAAACCAGGTGCTTGGCTGTGAACTTAATTATTCTTTAGAAGACTATCAGCAATTCTTCCTGTCTCCCACAGGAGTTATTGAGATGTACAACTTAAACACCAAAGAGATGAGAAGCCAAGGAAAGGGCAGGAAATTACAGAAATGTATGTATAACACAACTGCAAATTTTTTTTTCACTTGATTGTATTAATATATCTGCTTACAAAGTTTGGGATTAATCTTGTCCAACTTTGTAAAATCAAGAATCATCCAAGTTTCCCGTATAAGCAGTGGACAAAAATAAGTACCCCCAGAGGGCATTGTATCCCAGCCATCCCCAGTGGAATGGGGTGACTAACCCTTCACAGATGGATACATCTTTCTACTGAGAGATTTTAAACAGTCTGGGATGACCATAGTTCAGTTAGTGAGACAAACCCCACCCAAAGAGACCAAATACATGAGTCCTAAGGAACCAGTTAGTGGTTAAAGTGAGTAGGAAACTGCAAAGGAGAACAGAGCCTTGTAGTAAATGACAGCTCACTTGCATCGATCTCCCCATTCATTCGCTTGTTCGCAGCATTAAACTGCTGTTAAGACATGGTCTGGGTCCTTACTCTGTGTCAGCTGTCAGCTGAGCAAGCTTTTGAGGTGAATGGGAACTTTTTGGAATAAGGGTAAAGAAATACTAAGAATGCACATCTGGATTTCTTCGTGTGAGAAAAATAGGAATGGACAATCTTACTTATCTTTTGCTACAACAGATGAATGTCGTTACCCACTAAAACCTACCTACAAAAGGACAAGTAAAAAAAATCACAGTCTTTGAGCCAAGCTTGGACTACTCTGTTCCTGGAAGGAGAAGTGGCTCCTTTTAAAGATTAAAAGTGCATTTTGCACCCTTCAGCTTAACACAGGAAATGGGAAAAAGGTTTTTGGAAAACAGCATCAGCCTTGGGCGATATGTGTGTTTGGAAGGTGCTCTAGCATGTGGCTTTGTGGAGACCCTGCTTCCTTCTTACCCATTTACTCAGAGCAGCTTCATGCCTTCCTCTTTATTTTTATCCCAGCTCATTTTGACTTCTGCTTTCCCCTGCTGTATTCTTGCAATGGGTTGTGTATGAGGTCAGACAATAAWATTATGATTCTTCCAGCCATGAAACTACTTGGTATCTGTTCATTGTATATTCCTTTTCTTCTTCCCTCCTTCTCATGCTCACATGTGACTTTCATCTCCAAATCTTTTTTGGCACCATGAGGTCTGCATTTACCCTTAATCATGCTCCTTATCATGTTGATTTATTTTGAACATGTAATAGTGATGCAAGCTTCTCTTCAGGTCTTTTGCAGAAAGCTCCCTTTGGCCATCCATTCTTGAAAATTACTTTTTCCATGATAGCTCAAATCCATCTGTGGCCTCTAAAGAAGATGAAGCTATTCCCATGCAATAAAACTGGCATTACAAAGCCCTAGTGCAACTTCACTGATTTCACAGAATCACAGCAGGGAGGAATTTAGATCCCCTGGGTTTATGCTACTCCAGAACACAGCTTGCTTCAACTTGTTTATTGATGGAATTTGTGAATCTGTACTTTATGTATTTATCTTGAAAGAGCTTGCCCTTCCCCACTCTGAGTGTCTAGAAAAGCTCATTGTTTCAAAGGCAAAACTCACTAGTGACATTTTTATTGGAAAATGTCTTTCTAGACTAACTCAATTTTATCATTATCATTTGAATAAGCTGACAGCAACCAAAGCTGGTTTTGGGAAATCCTCCGTTTTAGAAAGCTGTGCGAATGTAGATGACAGATAGGCTGGCTTAATCTTTCTAAAGTATTCATTGCCTCCCTTACTTGTACAGCTGAACTATAGTGTGACTTTCTGCAATAGCAATGGCCTGGTGGTGAGCTCAGAAGCAACATATTACCTGTGTTCTCAGGAATTTCTGTTGTGGAATACTACTTTGTGTGACCACAGAACTATTCTACCACAATAAAATCCTAACGAGAAGTAAGCATGCAGCTAAGAAAAATTTCTTTCTCATACCTGTAGGTCTGAGTTATTTGCCTGCAAACCTCAAGATTTACATCCATGCTTCTGCTGTTTCCATTTAGGCAGTGCCTAAATTGAAGCATGTGAGATGTAGAACAGCAACTTTCAGGTTGTTATCTATTGGCAAGGATTAAGATGGATGCTTCATCTTAAGAGTCCTGGATATGCTTAGCAAATACGTATGGATGGGCTCTGATAAGCAGGCAGTGACTAACCTGGGATTTCTCTGTGGTGTGATGGCATCACCACTGTTCAGGATGGAAGGATCCTACTATCCCTGCTCTTCTCAGTCTGCTCTGCTGTAAAGATCTGATGCAATCAGAACTAATGCAAGACAGCCTTTGCAGCAGATCCAAGGCAGAATGTTGCACGTTCACATTTTGGATGAAAAGCATACAAAGCACAGAAATTTAGCAGAGTGATGCTTGCAGAACTGTCCAAGGGTGGCACTGCTCAGAGATATTAAAGGAAAGGGGATTTTRCTGTACTTTATGGATTGGTATGAACCTAACCCCAGGGTCCTGTCAGTGTTGCCTCCTGTAGCTGGGAAAGCGGCTGCTAAGTGCAAAACCTCTRTCCTGGTGGTCCCCACACCCAGAGCATCACCCACAGCTAAAGACCCGGATCCCAGGGACTTTCCTCAAGCAAAACTCTGACGTGCTGCAGTGGCCATGAAAGTTGGCAATGACTCCTTATTGTTAAATGCTTTGGGACACCTCAAATATGAATGGAGCTATATAAAATTCAATTCTATTGTAAAGAAAACAGCTGTCATGAATTAAGGCTATGTTCAGCTTTTGAGATGTGGACAACTGTCCAGTAGGGAATGAACAGAAAACCCATTTAACTTCAAGAAGGAGATTTGTCTTCTCTTTCCCAGAAAACAAATCCCCAGGGATTTTAAATCTATAAACCATGAATTGCATATCATCCAAACAATTTCTTTTGAGGTTTGGAAAACCCCTTGCTGCTAATTATTGGTTATAGATGGTTTGAAAGAAAAATATAGTTTTAATGCTGGGTTTAATTAAAATGCCTTTAATAGCAGTCATGGATTTTGCAGCACAAGTGCTAAAAGGCCAAATTCTGCTTTTGCAGTGAACTGAGTTCAGAAGAACCAGATGAGCAAGCAATCCCAGACACATTTGGGTCAAACTTTGCAAAATGTTTTGCTTTTAATGTGACAAAAGTCTGCTTTCCCAATAAGAACATTTTTCTGGAAAGGAACAGATTTACTGTTTGAACTTTATCATTTCCTCTTCTACAAAACAATAGAGTAGAAAAGGAACCTTTCCAATTTTTCACCCCTTTAATTAATAAGACATTCTTTAGTGTATGACAGGAAAAATATGTGATGAATATACTTGATATGTTATGATTAATAGAGGTCTAGGGAGGTTTTAGAGACATGAGACACCCCATAAACACAGAATTAATACCAAAGTGAACATTTTTATCACRTCCATTTTGGCACTCTCCCTGACCTAAGATGTTAGTAGCTTTATGTATTATTTAATTAATGCTTTAAAAAAACAAAATGCAAACAGCTCTTTTCAAACCATAACAATTCATTGTATGATCTATGTGGGTTTGAACTGGCACAGTTAGTCAAAACATTCCTAGTGCCACTTTATTTCCATAAACCATTTGTATTGTAAATTTTACTAGAAATTTCTGCGCCAGGTTTGAAGGGTTCAAGCAGAGGGCACTTTGAATATAGGGGCTGAATGTAGCTTGCTTACCAAAATTATTTAACAATGTAGTTAGAAATAATTAGAGAAAGAGAGGGAAGCTACACTAGAGCGATCTCTTCCTTACAACTAGAGTCTGCAATACCCCTATCCAGGTCTGAAAACAGTGGACCTGACTAACCTCTCACACTGGTGAAAATTACAAATAACTAGTGGTGTAAATAGTACAAAATAGTAGAAAAATAAAGGGATGTTTTGGTCCACTGTCTATCTCTTGCATTGAAGGTTATGTAGGTGGTATCTTCTACTTGGTTGCATCTGGAAAGGTCCTTGACTCAGGGCTGTTTTGGGTACTCCGTGGAGCTGATGGTAGATGCAGTCAACCACTGAAGGAAAGCCAGCTGGTACATGTATATAAACCCAGAAGGATGGGATTACACATGGCCAATGCCTGCCAGCAGAACACAGTAGCAGTGTATCAGTGCAGGATGAAGAGTAAGCCCAGAGGGAATCACTTGTTTGAAACCCTGAGCTGGCCATGGAACTGAGCTGAGGAGTGCTGATAACAAGGACAAAATGCTGTATGTGCTACAGGCCTATTGTTTCTGAGCACCCAAGCCTAAAGACTGTGGTTATAAAGATAGAAAGATACTCAGCAACCTTCCCCAGCCTCTGAAGGAAAGAATGGAAAGGAGAAAAATTGGGAAGTTCAATTTGAAAGTAATCACACCAGTGTTGTCTGGGTTACAGAAAGGACAGCTTTACGCCCGCTTACTAGTCCAGGGAAAATTAAGGGATAACTCAAAAGTCCAGGTTGTCTCTGAAAAAAAGGAAAACAGAATATGTAGCTGAGAATCTTAAATCACCTTTCACCAAAAATCTAAGATGCTTTGTCAAGGATGAGAGAACAGGGATATTGAAGTGCTTGTGAGGAAAAAATATATTTTAAGACAAACCTGAAATGAAGTAACATTATATGCTGTACTTTAAGAGACCATAAAGGAGTAAGCAATCACTAAGTGTGGATAAAACCATTTGGTATATATGTATTGTCTGTTATGCTATGCCAAAATATAGGATGAAAAATAAATATTAATATTAGGGATAAGGTCCAGGTTTTCCTGAGCATGATAGGAGACAATTTTCTTTATCAACTAAGATAAAGTTAATTGAACAAGAGGGCACCCTTAATTACACTTTGTTTTTATAAGTGATAAGAAATAAACATTTGTTTCAAGTTTTTAATGGGTTGATTCAGTTTAAATACAATTTAACTGTAAACAAAGGCAGTTTTGTAATTATAAGGTTTTAGATTTCAAATGGATAAAGACTCAGAAAAGAAGATACTTAATTAGTGAGCTATCAAAAGAAATCAAGGACCTGAGAGCAGAAGAAACATAGAATTACTCAAAGTCAAAGGGATGAAGCCTATCTGGACTCTGTATCATAAGCAAAGGAAAAATCTTTGTAAACTGGTGGGAAGCACTCTGGACAGAAAGTAGTAAATACTCACCTTGAAGAATATATTGAAGGTTTTCAAAAAGTCTTCTCAGGATGGGAAATGGAATGATCAGCAAAATGAGCTACATTAAATGTCAGCAAATACAAAGGTAAAGTGAGAATCAGTGCAATTCAATCTGAATTACACCTTGGTAAAAAAAAACTTGAGACAACAAGCAAAAAGTTTAACTATATGTATATGTTTAACTATATGTATAATAGTGAACAAAAAGTAAAGCCCCACTGGAGTGAAGATGTTTAAGAAAGCAATGGTAATTCAGGAAAAGTTTCAAAATCCTGCCTTTTTAAAAATAAAAACAGTGAAATAGAGTAGGATGGGTAATGGAAGTGAGAGCCTCAAGCTGAAAATATGCCGAGCTGAAGTTGAAGCAGAAATCTCCAAACCAGAGAATATCTCTCCTCTAACTGTGAAAGAGCCAGCACAAGAAACTGAAGACTGAACATTCATTTTTGTATTGGTTACATTGAATTGGCATCGTGCATTATAATTGAGCATAGCTAATGCAATCCTCGTGAAAAGATGGAAATAGCCCACTGACAACTAACCTGATTTCAGCAGAATACAAAATATAGGCAAAAATTTTGAAAGAGACTGTAAATGGAGAGAAATGAAAATCAATATAAAATGGAGCATGGCTTTAACACAACTGAATCATGCAAGAATAAGCAAGTATATTTCTTAGATGATAAAAATATTTTGGTAGACAAAGGAAATGCAGTATTTAATCTGAATTTCAGGTAAACATTACATATGAAGRCATAGGGAAAAAGGTTACATTATGCTCAGAAGCTGAGAATCAGTATAATAACTATAAGGTCAACAGGGAACTGCCTAAAGGACACCTCACAACAGCTTCTGTTGAAAGTGAGATTATCAGGTGGGAGGAAATCTCTTGTTTGATGGATTGACCTTAGGATCTATTCACTTAATAGTTTCATTAGCAACCTTGGCACGTAAAAAAGTAGCAAATGAGAGATATTCAATGATGACATTAAACTGGAAAGCATTAAAAGAATTGGAAAGAAAGAAACAAATAACCTTGGGGACCGGTGCACTAGAAATGAGATCATGTGTAACAGAACTGAAAGCAACGCCCTTGCACAGAGGGASCCAAGACACAGGTCTGCCTCCATCTATCTGGCTAGTTTGAACTTTCAGAAAGAGAGAAAATTATTTTCTTTCCTGCTCACCTATTATCAAGAAAGAAGCACTGAAACTGCAAATAATTAAATGAAGTGTTTCTCAAAGACTGGAGAGACTACTTCCTGAGCAAATGTAACAGGGCTCATACAGGTCATCAAGATGAAGCTTGAGAAGAGGTAGGATTGTTTCCCCTAAATATGCTGTGGGTGTAGAGAGGAAATAGAGAATAAGAGCTATTTGAGCTGATGGACAGTTCTGGCAAGAAAGCTGTGTACACTGCTTCCTATTCAGAAAAGTAAATTTTTGGAGAAGTTTCCCACTAGCTGTATTTGAAAGAAAAAATCTCACTAGCTTGTTATGAATCAGTTTATGCAATGAATTCTACTTCCACCAGCTGCCTGATGTATCTGGGCTGAAGGCTCACAGCCTGCAGTAGCTCTTCCAGTCCCACTCTCTAGAGCTGCAGCCTCACACATCTTCACAGCTGGGGTTCACTTGCAGTTTTTCCTGACAAATTCAATGTAACTCATGCATTTTATGACCCATCACCGTAAATATTTGGACACCTTGAAAATGCTGGCTTTGAAAGGAAGGTGGGAGACCTGCAGAGTGCTGTTTCCACACTTTTGACAGTATTAGCCTCACCATACGGATTTTAAGAGTTAACCAAACTCAGAAACACTGAATTTCAAAAAGGCTCAGAGAGGGTGTGGGGCTGGAAAGAGGAATTGTCAAAAGAAGGCAAGTTAGAGTAAGACCTTACTGAGCCCTGTCCTTTCAAATTTCCTGTGCTTGACACATCATCAAGATGATGTCAAAGTGACTTAACCAAGTATGACACTTCATTTTAATGATGTGTGGCCAAGCAGAGGAAATTTGAAAGGATGTGGCTTATGGTACTGAAAACAATCATTTAGAGAAATGCATGACTGCTGGTTTTCAATTTAAATACAAATACTTGGAGTATTTGCATTGCTGCTGAGCTCGCCAAAGGTTGTTAAAATGGCTTTACTGTGACGAAAAAGGGAGCCCCTAGTTCTGATGTGGGGACTTTATCATACTTGGTGTTATTAGTGTAGTATCTGTGGCACTGCATGGCCAACAGCTAAAAATACAAATTTGAATTATTTTGTTATTGTTGTTAATAATTTTGATTCGATTAGCTTGTAACAGTAACGTCAAGCAAGAAAGCCTTGTGAGCCCAGAAGCCCCGCTTGTGTGCCTGCTCACTCTGCAACCCTCCTCCATGACCCTGGCCAAACATTTGGTGCTGGGGATGATGGGCAATCCCCAAATACTGTGTCAAGGATGTAGGACAGAGGGGACTGGCCCCAGGATGCCCTGGTTTTCTTCTGTGTGTAGGCAACTGAGTGGTGATCACACTCCTCAGCAGCAACTGTTGTGGCCACAGGCAGTGCCTGCAAGGGCAGCTCACCTGTTCTCAGCCTGCAGCAATTCCCACTGAACACAGTGGCTTTTTGGGGGGTACTAAAGGTTTCTTGTGTTGGAGAGATGGTGCTGTTTCCATCTCTCACAGATCCTCCTTGAGAACATTGCATTAAAGCTTCTTCTCTACTTTGAGGGGCAGCATGACAATATGACGCAACATTTTCCAAAGCACTGAATTTCTTCGGAAGCATCATTTTCAAAAGAAAGCTTATTTTCAAAAATATTTTAGCCACGAACAGTCTTCAATAACATGAGTCACAGCAGTGTCTCAGTTCCCAAGCATGTATGAAAACTCTGGCTGTTCTTTGATGGGTAATAGGACAGAGAAGTATATCTGTGATTTGGGGATAATTAGCTCAAATCTGGGTGCAGTAAAGGAATTTCTAGGAACAGAGATACTGTTACATCCAAAAAAGCATCTCAAACAACACCTTATATATCATCAGAAAGAACTGATTAGATTTCATTTGCTTCTGAGAAAAAGGCCATATAGATTTTAAAATGTTAAGAGATAAATTAAAATAAAACAAAGACACTTATTTTTGAAGGTAGAGAAAAAGGAAGAAAGAAACATCCCAAAAAACTCAAATACTTACATGTCTCAGTCACTAAAATACACAGTAACCATAGTGTTAAAGAGGCCTGAGGACAAACATAGCTTCAGTACCTACACTCTTCTTAGTTAGAAACACATACTTTTTATTTAAAGAATGTGAGTCCTTTCTTTTGTTTGGCCAGTCTTTGTTACGTGCTGGTTTGCAGTTTCAGCATACACTGCTGATTTAACCAAGCAAAGCTTTATCCTAAATATGGTACATGATATTTTCTGGCAAGTCTTAAATCCTTGAATTCATCTTATCTCTATGGTGACAAGCCTACATTTGGCATAAARTATCACGGCTTTTCAGAGTAGAGGCCATTTCAGATAAAAGCTGATGCCTCTGATTTATGGCAATTCTCCGCTTCTGTGTTTTGAAAAAGAGGAATGCCTGACTATTGGATACCAACTGCTTTTCCAGGAATAAGTTTTTTTGAGCAAAAAACCCCAACAGTAACTCTAAGATCTGACTCAAAGCACTGCTAATTTACATAAAAAGGCAGGTCACTGCTAGAGGCAAATGGACACACATGTACTGTGTTTGAAGTAAACCACTTGTTGAGAGGAAGAGGAAGGAACCAACACAAACCAGTCAAGAACTATGACAAAAAAGATTATTTACATGTAAYAACTTTTATAAATATAATTTGTAAATGTCTGCCTCATGTATGCTCACTCCCACATAACAATGGCCAAGAGATGTTGGCCCATTTATCTTTCTATCAAAAAGGGGGTGATGTCCAATTCCCATTAACTCTGTTAAAAAAACACAGAAAACCCAACTGCTTAACAGAATGATGTTGCTTTCTGAGAGCACAGCTCTGTTCTGGTGGCAAGGCCATTCCATCTCTTCAGCAGACAGATATCAACAGGCTTGCAATGGTTCCCTGCCATCAGCAAAGCATCACACACTGAAATGTTGAAATACAGATCTTTGCATTCAGGTAACAAGTGAAACTGGCTGCAGGAAGTCTTTGAGCAGATCTGAGGTTAAGGTCTGGGGCTTTGTAGGCACCAGGATGACAGTGACAGTAAGAAGGGTCTTGCTAACATGTTCAGTAGACAACATGAACTTTCTAGTGGAACATACAGTTCTCTTCTTTTTTAGTGAGTGTAATGACATTTTTTTGCAGTAATATTTTGCCAGGTAATTCTTTCAAAAACCCACCAACAATTCTTTCAAAAAGATGCTACAAGAGATTGTGATGATGACACAATGTCTTTTAAAAAGGATCTATGGGGGCAGATATTAACAGTTTTCCAAGCTTTTTCACTTCTGAACTCAGCTGTGCAGCTAGTTCAGTCATAAAAACCCAGTGGAAACTACATACAGCACGTTTGGTTTCAACTGTCTGTTGATTTCTCCCAATTTACACACCAGATCTTTGCCAGAGATTTTTTTTTTTACTACCAGTTGATGCCTTACTCTAACTCCTCACGGTTTGTATAAAATTTTAGCTTCTGTTGGTTTTAGTCTTGTTAAAAAGAGGAAGAAAAATGTTCCAAAACCAGTCCCCTAGACCCCCTTGATCTTATCTGACGTTTTCATAGTAGTGCCTCTCTAGGTCTCATGATTTCATTATTCATGAACAAAGATTTATAGCATCAACTTTTTTTGCAAATATGTCAAAGTAGAAACTAGCATTTCAGGCCCCTTAAAACATTACAAGAAATATGATGTTGGGAAAGAGCTGTAGGAGGAGAGGTAATAATAGCAGTCATGTAATACCCTGATGGAAAACTGTTTCTTTCAAGAAGCAGTACCTTTGTTTTTGTATGGAACCTGATGTTGAATGAGATACTTTAAAGGAATTCCAAAGTGGTACCTCAAACAGACAGAAACATGTGATGTTGAAATGCTGCTGAGCTGGAAGGAAAGACAAGACCAGCACATCTGTGGGTGCTATAGAGACCTCTGGGTGTCTGCCTGCACAGTATCTGCTGTGTAGTCTTGTTTTGTTACTTATTTCAGTCTGACACAGCCAAGATCCATAGAAGGATGCATGTAGCTACTGGGTGACACAAAACTAAACTTCCAACATAAAACTGCTGCTCTCAATCCTACTTTTTTTAAAGAAACCCAGAAAATAATACTTTTCCAGTGAAACAGATTTAGAAAGAAACATGTAAAAATTATTTCCATAGTTTGTAGAAAGTTATATGCCTAAAACCACAGAGCAGAGTGACTGTGTTCACCTCAGATAACCCTCCGACCAAAAGGTGATATCCTGCTAAAATAAAGTTTATTTTGCTGGATGCCTCCTCTGAATTCCTCTGCTTTTAGTCTTTGTCCTTTGTTTACTTCCTACTTATCTATAATCTGATCTCATTTCTAACCTGCTGTTATTCAAATGACTATTTTGAATGCCTTTTGGCCTTATTCCTCATGCACAGCCATTGGTGTCATAAACAGAGGGATTCTCATGTTTGCACTCAAAGCCACTTTTTGAGCTGCCACTGCATTTTTAAGCCATGACAATCTTTTACAAACACTATGAGAACCATGCTTCATAAAAACGCTTTATCAAACCAGAGTTTTTAATGTTGTCTTAACTTTCCACAGCTGTCATGGAATACATAAATCACCCAGAAAACAGGTTGTAGCAAGATTCACAGTGCCTCCTCTTTTTTCTTTTCTTTATTGATCTTTGGGCCTCTGGGCTCACCATTATATACTAACCTATTTCAATCCTCACATTTATATTTACAAACTACCCACCCTACAGAGAGCAAAAGAAATAATAAACCATTAATAAGTACAGTTTTCAGGYAGGGAAAGAAGTAATCAAAGATATACAATGGTTACACCCCTCATTAGAAGCCCAGTGAGGTCAGTAAAAACCTTTCCTTTTGATCCATTGGGCACTGAACAAAACCAGCACTCATGGAGGAATACTCAAACGGGATTTAAAAACCTGGTTCTAAAACACGTCAATTCTCCATCTCTTTGTGGACCATGAGCTTGCATAGCTCTTCTGCTGCTTCTTCAGCCCCACTAAGCCTATCCCATTCTCTTTCAGACACTGAACTGAGCTGTGTGCCAAAGCTTTAAAAATTCTCTCCCGTTCTTCCTGTGCACAGCAGTTTCCAAAAGATACGGTTTTTCTTAGTGTGTTGCATGACTGGGGACRGAACAAATGAGGAATTCTGTGAGCTTTTTTCTATTAAGCCCTAATCCACAAAAGTATATCCATAAACTTTATGTTATCAGCCTTCTCTTTTTGGTAGTAACCTAATGATGATAGGTATTCCTTTTCTGCAGGTCAAATGGCCTAAGTAGTGCTTCAAATGATCTATCCATTAAAAAGAACATGCTGACAAAGATCATTACTGCAGGTGAATCATAGGTATAGCAAATTTAATCCAGTCACTGCTGTATGTAATTACTACATATTAGTAATTACATACAGCAGTGACTGGATTAAATTTGCCAGGCAGGAGTGCAAGTGGTGGTTGGATGGCCGTTGTAATGAAGGCGGGAAATGAAATCAGACTAATACTAATTTATGTAAATCTGTTTCACATCAAAAGGTCATATTAGTCGATAGGAAACATCAAGATAATCCCTATTCTGTATGTAATGTCAGCCTTGACACTAGCTGCACAACAAGGGATAGTTCAGCCTTTTAAACTCAAATTGTTCCAATGTGCAGAGGGGATGGACATCCTTCCTGGGAGGGAATCCAGGGCAAAGCTGGACAGATAAACTTTCTGCCTTCTCTCCCTTCTTATCTCAGTAAAAAAGGCCTCAGAGAGTTGACCAGTCTAAACTCACTTGAGGTAGATAAGAGACGTAGAGCTCAGTAAAGAGAAGGCAATCTGGTGGGATGCTGTGAGATAGGCGTCCAGTGTTCCATGTGGGAGAGGCATGCACTCAGGATGAAGAGCAGGATTTGGTTGTGCATATGTTTATTCCAAGAAATTTGAGCTGGAAGAGACTTTTTAGACCTCATAACGCAGAAAAAGGCATTATGGCATGGTTTGTTATGTTCCCTCACACCACTGCCTCTCTTGGGTGACCCAGTGGCGGAGTGTCTTACTCAGGAGGGTGTGGTGCCAGCAGCATAACTCAGCATGCAAACTTAAACTTGTTTCTCACAAATCACTGTTTTCTCCCTGGGGTAAATAGGCACATACACAGGGAAGAACTCTGCACCGAAGAAACCATAATCATCAACTCCATGCGATGCTCCTATAGTTAYACTCCTATAGTGTTGTGTTGCATTATTTGGTTTGTTCCTGATTCTCCCCCGGTTTGTAGTTGTAGCCTAAGTTATCTCCCTTTCCCCAATGTCAATCCTATCTCCACTCCTCCCATTTCACTGGAAACTTCTCTGTCAGTCCTCAAATCCCCTCCCCAGTGCCTTGTCTGTCACTCAGTTCTCCGCCCCTGTCTCTGGAAACTTCCATGAAGGGCATTGAGTGACTGGTCAAAGATCAAGGATCCCTCCCACTAAGTTTCCTGAAAGGTTGTTCTAGTTGTCAATTATCTCCCACTTCACTCCCCCTTGATTCCCTATTGGTGGGTAGTTGAGCCCCTCCTTTTGTACCACCCCTGAATAAAAGATACTGCTCCTATAGTTTTGGAGCTTTTTGGAGCTGTAACCTGTAAGGCTAGAAGCTCCTTAGTGGCTCCTAATGAAGTTTTGGACTAATTACACTCTGAATTGTCTACTTCCTTCCTTCACCATCCTCGACCGACTGTCTCCTCCCGAGGAAAGAGGTAACACCCTTAGCCGCCCCTCTGCACTCCCGAACRCAGAGGAGTGTCCCCTGCAGTCTGCAGCATGGGAGCTGGCAAGGAAGCACCGAGTGGCTGCTTGGTAGATGCTGCGACACTATAGTTATAGCAGGATTATATAGAAAGTGCAGCATTATGATGCCAAGCTCACTTGCCTGTGAGGAACTAAGATCTTGATAAGCAAGTCCTGCTGCTGGTGTTTGGCCAGCTTGAACCAAATCACAGGGAAGTGCCCATCTTTGCTAATGATTTCTTACCTTGGATCTTTACTTTTAGAAACAGCAGCTGCTTTTGTCTTTCAAAAAATAGGCAAAAATCTTGTTTGCTTTTTAACCTTGAGTTTGGCAGATACTTAATCTCTATTCATGTAAGAAAGAGGTACAGTTCCAGCATCTGCCTGGGGACATAATTTTGCATCCTACCCACCTCCCTGGGTGAACACTGCCATTGTGCAACCACTGTATGTGAGGTTCTGGCCAACCCCTCTTCTCAGACCTGTCTTAAGTATTTCAATGGTGGCCGATCACAGGAGGAGGCTCCCTATGTTCCCATGGTGTTACAGCTTCAGTAAATGAGGAGAAGAGGGATTTCCAATCCCCCACCCAAGTCACTTCCTCAAAAAACACCAAAGCTACATTAGAGAGGAGTGTCACGGCGAGGGAAGGACTCGGGACGCTCAATATGAGTGATCAGCAAGCTTCAATTTATTGATCCAAGCATCAGACTTTCATGCACAACAAGTAATAAGCTCATACATATTCTGCAAGCCAAGCAGTCTATTGGTTATATGATAGATAACAGCTCTTCTCTTACTTCCTCATTCCAGATGACTTACATCTCCTTTTTCTCATGTCTCTTTCTCTCAACTTCAGCACATTATCGTAATACAGCTATGCTCAAGACTACAGTGTCCTTGCAGCTGCAGGGACTCAGAATAGCTGGGTCCAGTACTTTTCCAATTCTTTGTTAGGTATTTAGAGCACGTCTACGTGCCATTCCTTCACAGAGGAGAAGAGGTTGCCCCTAATCTACTAAACCCTGAACTTCTCTACACAAAGTGGAACTTTATGTCCCACACTGGCATATATCCACAAGGGACATCATGATTGTTCCAGCTCAAATGCAGATTAGAGTCTCTGTCCTGGAGATGAGGGGTGCAGGGCCAAGCACCATCATCTGGAAGGACTTGGGTGTACCTTGCAAGGACCTGGTATCTCCAAGTTGTTGATGAACAAGGACAGAAATGCGTTTCTCTAAAAAAAGAAGGTAAATGTTAGGGTAAGGAAAGCATGGAAAATTTTGTTTTATAACAGCCACAAACTACACTTTTTAGGGTATTGTAAAGATAAATTGTTTTTTGGTATCTTCACGGCAAGATAGAGAGCTTGCATAAACATTCATAAGCATAATATGCCACTGTACGAACACATTTGGAAAGTGTACTTCCTTCTTCTGCCTAATTTTTCAGATTAACAGTTTATACTACACCAGGCTTCAGAAAGGCTGATAGCACTGATGCCTTGTGGCCATGACAGCCATCAACTCTCTTCCCAAAGCTTATTGGTAAAATATTTAAAACATTACATACTGTGTGTATCAAAAGAAAATTAAATTTGACAAATCTGCTTAAAAATATATAAAGGTACCAATTTTACACATTGCCCCACATAGACTAGAAACTCTTTCAGATGTTTGTGCAAGTATATATCAATTATTCAAGAAGATGAGCAAAGTGTGATCTTCTCTGGTCCTTCTCTCAGGAAGCCTTAAATATGAAAATTCTCTTGCTTTCTCAGAGCTCAGAGTCACTTGCTATCTGTTCTCTCTCTTTTTTTTTTCTTTTTTTTTTTTTTCTATGAACCACAGTTCCGGCAAAGAAAAATGATTGCAATGTGTAGGCAGTCTCTCCAAAATGAACAAGTAATATGAAATGTCTTTGTAGCCCGAAATACCGCTATTGGGCAAGGGAGCTTTTTTCCATATGCCATTAGTTCATTAGTTTAAGTAGAAAAGATTAGACCAGGTGCAGGTTTTGAAGAGACTTCTGGTGGGCAGAGGGAAAGGTCTCTCTTTTGTCAATTGTCTGTGTTAATTCATCAGGCATCTGAGGAATTTAGGGATATTCAAAGTTTTGTGCTTCGCCAACACAATATGACATTGCTGGCATCCATGGACTGGACAGAGGTACAGGGCTTACTGATGATTGTCAGTCCGCTGAAGTGAAAGAGCACATAAGCAAGAAGCACATGATATACTTGTCTTCCACAGCACAGCTATTTTGTAGGGGCTTTGTTGGAGAACTCATTCTAAAAAAAGACAGATTAAGCCCCTCCAATGTGGAACCCATGGGCAAGCTCAGCTTGAGGGCCTGAGGGAGGCAGCTGACAGTTGAGGTGGCTGCAGCCGTTCCCTCCAGCCTTGCAAAGCTAGAGGTGACCTTCAGAAAATGACAAAGGAAGGGGGCTAACACAACAGTGTGTGTCCCTGAGATAAAAGATACTCTCAAAACTTCAAAAACTTCCTTAAAAGATTGGACTAACTTCTTCTAACCCTCTGAATCATGGATAGATATGAGTTCAAAGGACTAATGTAATTTTATTATTACATGTAATCAAATGTTTAAGTTCAGAAATACGAACTGAGCTAAGGGCAACCTCCCCTCATCAGCTTCCAAAGTCTGAAAGCAGGAATGAATTAATTAAGTAAATGTAACAAGCTTAGGGGTGTAACACACAGCAGCAGCTGAGTCAGCTTGACTATCAGCCAGGTATTAGGGTGAGATGTGCAGCTCAAGTACTACCAGATTATTCAATTCACGTATCTTGGCAGAAGTAGATAAGCCTAGAGGGATGCCCAGAGGGAAATAGTGTCATAAATTGGCAAAGCAGAGAGTAATTTACCACCTTAAACAAAACGTTGTCATCAAGAAAATTGTGCATTTAATTCATGCAGCAGTGGTCTGCCTTACCAGATAAAAGCACATTTTGCAGGTTGGCTTTTTATATAAGGAGAAATTAGTTTTGCCAGGTCTGGGCATATTTTATGCAACTGGCTTACATCAGGTCATGCACTCCAACCCTTCATTTTCAGGAGATTCACCCAAATACCAGTGTCAAATAGGATCACATTGGTCATGATGAGAGAGTTGCAAGTACAGAGTGCGTATTCTTGCCCTTTTCCCCACAGGCRAACACTCCTTCACAAGTGGAAAAATAAACTAAAATTCTTTTAAAGACTGAAGATTAGTTTGTATAGTGAATCAGAAACCTGTAGTACATAATCATCTCCACTATTGTAATGGATGTCCAAATGACATATGACTAAAGACTCTGCTTCTATAAATTAGCTATGGGTGAGATGTGACTAATTGCAATAGGTCTCATTTAAGAACAGTCAATTAAATCAGTGGAGTTTAACAAAGGAAATTGTGTTTTTACAGGGCAGGTTTCAGCACAAGCATTTTTCCTTAGATGACAGAGAGTGCTTTCCAGAGAAGGACACTTAAGTGCATATAAAAATTATCTTAAAAATCGAGTACATTAGTGAATATTTTCAATTCAGTGGGAACCTGAAGAAAGCTTGAAGAAGGGAAAAGTGCAATATAATTTGAAAGAATCATTCCAGAGGCTGGGGATTTTATCTGTTTGCTAGAAAATTAAGGACACAACATCTAGAGGAGAATAGACAAGGAGCCTTTTTCTGGGCCTAGTTCTCTTGCCTTTCAACTATCTCAATTTGGGAAAAGCACAGAAAAGTCATGAACATCAACAACCTCAAACCAAGACAACCACCAGCTTAATATCCGTGAATACAAGGCACTGGCAGTATGCTGGCTGGAAAAAGTCATGCTGCCCAGGTCCAGCATGAGACCAAGAGCTAGGAATTTAGGATACACACAAAGTAGTGTATCCTCTGCTTCAAGCCCACACCTTAAACACAAAACCCAAATAACTTCTGGACTTCCAGCTTTTGCATTCTTCTACAGTTCTTTTTTTCTGCATGAATTTGTTTGAGTGCACAGCCCATGAGTGTTAATGCTCCTTCTCATTTCATCCTTTCACATAAAAAGTTCCGGCAGAAAACCAGGCTGTTGGCTGCACAGCCCTCAGACTTTGCCATGGCAAATGGACCATGATGTCAGAGACATGGGATTAGGAGTTCCCTGAGGGGGAACCCTGGCTGGGAAGGAGAAAACTCCCATCTCAACAGCTTCAACAATAAAAGCAGCTATTTCAAAAGCAGCTTGTGAAGAACACTCGATAGTAAACTATGCAGAAATGCCACTGCCTGCCAGAGCCCAGGCTAGCTCTTTGGTGTTCCGGAGCAGTAGCAAGGGGGGGAACTGCCCTGGCTAGGGTAGTGCCAAGGGCAGAACCTTAGAGCTCACTGCTCTAGAGCAGTGCTCTGAGACGCCACGACAGGGACTGGGTGAAGAAGGCAGAGGAGACTCTCTTGCGATGAAGCTCCAACCCATTTATTGAGGTGGTAGGGGTACAGGAAGAACCAAGGTTGAAGGGATCACAGAGAGAGAAAGCCCAGAGTGCCTCTGTGCAGAGGATTATAGAGCCTCAAAAAACAGGGGGTAGATACAATGGAACAACCAATAAGGTGACACTCGGGGTGTGGTTTTTGAATAACATTGAATCAGGATAAGGGAAGGGGAGAAGGCTCAACAGAGGATGGGTCCATGGGATAACACGCAGGGAACATTCTGGAAAAAAGGGCAGGGTTGCCTTGATAGGCAAGGAAGAGTCTACAACAAAGGGAGGAGACAACTTGAGGGACAGCTGGAAAGGCGGGCACAGCTCAGGGAGGAATCAACTAGGGAAAACATGGGGGATCACAGAATATACCACTGAAGATTCAGTTTAACCAAACCCAATGAAATAAACACAGACCGCAACCCAGAAATTACCAGAAATTCAGAAATCTGTTGATTGAAGAGAATTCCAAAACAACTAGCATGGCAATAAATAAGTAAAATCAATGGAGTTAACCCAGGGTTGTTTCAGCAGTAACAGTGACACTAGAGTCAAGATAATTTTGCCATTTTACCAAGGAAAGCAAAATACAATAGCAGAAAATACAGCATCTTTCACTTGATTATACAATTAGTATTTTCAGCTCCACAGGCGAAAAGCTGAGAGCAATTTTAGACAGATTATTCCCTTAGACTAAAAGTTCACAGTAAAAAAGGCAATATAGGACCTGCATGTCTGAATGCCCTTTAAAATGATCAGGTACCTTAACTTCTAAGTGTGAGAACATTACAAAACTGCAAGCAGCAACAGGAGACTTGACATCCAAAGACCACTCCCAGTGATTACTGCAGAAAAGGAACAGATGTCAAGAACTGAGCCAGCTCCCTGCCTTTGGAGGCTGAGGCAGGACCCTCCCCAGCCCTTCAGCACAGCTTACCACAGTGCTGGCAACAGGCACTGCTGCTCCCAGTCATCCCACAGACCTCCTTCTTGAGGTGGGTGTGCTGATGGCCTGGGGAAATCAGAAAATGAAATAAAAATAAGAATGGGGAAACAGCTACAGAGAACAAAAGATTGTAGAGGCCCAGAGCAAAAGTTGAAACTGAATCATGCTTTATGTGAGGGTGGTCCCTTCTCTAACCTTGAAAAGAGGGAACCGGGAGCAAAATGTCCTGCTTCTCTCCTGCCTGGGTGGCCTTGCTCCTTCTTGGATCTGTTATTGCAATTGCTCACCTGCTTGTGTGCCTACCTGCAAGATCAGGATGCCTGTGAATTAGGAGAGCTCTGTTTGCTTCCTAGACAGGCAGCCTTGATGACTCATTTGTTGGACAGGGACAGCGTGATAAGATGAAACACCTCAAGCAAGGTATTTAAATGGAAAATTAAATAAACTGAAGGATACATGTACACACACCCATCACGATTTCAAAGGTAACTTTAAAAAAACAGCACGAGAGTCAGTGCCTTTTCAATGGTGTGCTGTGATTTAAGACATGTCAATACCCAGCAGGGAGTATAGAGGCAAAGAGCCCTAAAACACCTGTTTCCAGAGCTGAATGCTATATAATTACTAACTGGCCTTGCTTCAAAAAAAGGATGAAGCCTTACACGAAGCCATCTATGTTGCAGCTGGGACAGGAGCCAGTACCCTCATGTGTCCCTATGTTGCTCTTTGGAGACAGATCAGATTTCAGAGGTTGACCAAGGCTCTTTGCCCTGCTTTGTTGGGGGAACCTGCCTGATGAAAGACTTCTGAAACCACTGTTAAAAATCTATGCTTTTGGAATGAAAACTCTATGTTGCTTAACTCAATTCCAAGTAGACCAGCCCATATTATTTTTGGTACAGATATTGTAATGACTTCTAAGTGATTTGAATTGCTGCTAGAAATTTTGTACCTGTTTTACAACCCATAAAGCTTGGGCTGTAAACAGAAGCTGTGATTCTAGTGGACAATATTTTCCTCGGCATTTCTGCCGCTCCTTTCAGTACCAGTGAACTGTGAAGAAGCCACAGTCTAGATTAACTGTGAGCCCTCTGCCTTGTTTTCTGCATTGTCTCTTGTGGTATTTTAAGCACCTGATGTATAGATGACAAATACCCATGTTGCTGGCACGCACCTATGTGTTGCTGCTGATTCTTTGAATTTTACTGCTGCTACTTTATGTTCCCCAGAAAGAGGGAAGGGCAGCCATAGAAAATAATTTTGTCATTAGCCCATACTCTTCAATAGCCTGGCTCCTTCTCCATATTTGCTGGATTTTTACTTCTGCCATTCCCAGCACAGCATTTTGTAGGAATGCAGTCAATGAAATGAGCTGGCTGCACATCTAAATGAAAGCAACAGTGTGGGGTATCAATGCAAAGTGTGCGATGAGAATTAACCCCAAAATCAGTGGGGTGGGAAGGGGACTCTTCAGAAGGAACTTCTGGATTTACTTTCAAGAATGTTGTTCCCTGAAATAGCAGGATGCCTCTAATGCCTTCTGCCTGTAGTAAATGCTCCCACATGGCACAAGTTATGTCAAAACTGTTCTTGAAGTTGTGGTTGCAGAAAAGGCATAATCACAGACCTTTTCAAGTGGTTTTGACCTAGTCACCAATGTTTTTACTGGAGTTCCTTGAATAACTTAGTCTTGCATTGTAACRAATGTCCTCACTTACAAGTTACTGGAGAAAGGCTGTGCACCTGCAACTTGCCACAGAGAAGTGCACATGAAAATCACATTGTGTCTTCGCAGCTGAAATGAGGGATTTGCAGAGATTCTAGCACGGTAAAATTTTTTTAAAAACCCCGAACATTTAGCCAAAAAAGGCAAAAAGTGAGAGAGCAGGAATTTTAATGGCATTGAAATACACATCAGTCAGAGGAAAACCAGTCCATTTTATCAGCAAGGATTTTGTTACTGACAGCTGCCTTCTCTAACACTTAACCATACTGAAAGCAAAATGAGACATCAAGCAAAGCAGTTTTAACCTAAAATACTTGCTTGTTGTGTTTTGAGTTATATTTTCCTTGTGCCTAGTTCACTAAGTACAATTATTCTGCTTTGGAAGTCATATGAAAAATGACGGGGAAACTACAAACACTCCAGTATCAAGTGCAGACTCATGTGTTCACACTCGCGCTCTCTTGTTCTTTTGCCTTTTAATTATGTTGTTTTTCTGGCAAGTAACAGATTACCTGACATGGATGTCAATTAATCATCGTTTTCCCACTGCAAATCTTACCATCTGTTCAAGATTTCTTAGGATTCCATGGGAGTTTTTAACGACCATTCACAGGGCTGGACCTTCAAATGTTCAAAACCTGGTATGATTATTCCAGAGTTTAAATTAATGTGGAGCTCCATAGAAGAAAGACAGTCTCATCCAGCTCGAGCTCAGCATTAGATTCAACTAAATATGTTTGAGGATAGAGACCTGAATTCTCATTAATTCTGGATGCAATAGTTCAGTATCTTTAATTCTTACTAATGTAGCCATTTTTCTCTTTCTGCCTTTATAAGCAACAACAAAAATCAATTTCTTGCAGAGTGCTTACCATTTATAAAACACCATGTACTGCACAAAGGTGAGTAATCACAACAACCTTGTGTAGGAAAGCTGATGCCATGTGCAGCTGCTTGTTTTGCTCCTCATCACCCCTGTTCAGGAAAAAGCAATAGGTGTTTTGAGTCCCAGATAAATTCCTGTRATGCTCCTAGGATGTAGTCAAGTTCAAGAAACCCCAGAGTGTTGTATTGCATTCAGTATTGTAGCTGCCCCCCCACACCTTACCTCCCTGGTGGTCTGTCCCACAGGTGACCCCTTCCCGGTGTGATCCCATTGGCTTCGGTCCTCCTTCCCTGCCCCCCCCCATCACCAGGGGCTTAAAACCCCCTGGAGGGGAAGATTCGCCCACTTTCCCTCCTGGGAGGAGAGGGATCAGGTGGGTCCCTTCTCAATAAACAGACACGTCTCTCCCTGAGGAAAAGAGCGCCTTCCGTCTCCTATCTCGTTCRGTACTATSCGTGTGGGCTGGGTTCATCAGCAGCTGGGCTCGAACCTTATAAGCCAAAGAACACGGGTGGAACACCAGAGTTTAATCAAAGTGCAATTAACTTCAAGGAAACCAAAGCAGAGAGATACAAGGTCTGATCATCAATAGTAATGATCAGCTCTAAACTTCATTTAATTTCAATAATAGATAAAGGGTGCTCAGTCCCTTTAAAGATGTCAACTGTTGTGCAACTTTCTCAGTACTGTTTAAAAAAAGCCTCCTGCTTTTTGCTGTTGATTAGTCTGATTCTTGCAATATTCTACTGTAACAACAACAAAAAAAAGCAACCAAACAAAAGCTGCTGGTGGTTTTCTTGGCTTTGACAATTTAACATAATAAAAGTTAAAAATGAAAGTTCAACTTCACTAAATTATTTTAATAGATTAAATAAAATATTTCAAAAGGAATTCTTCCTTTTGGGTAAGATTCTGAAAATGCATCACAAGCACCAGAAATTACTAATGCTCATAATCCTGCCACTGTTCCAGCTGACTAAAAAGAGAGGTCTGTGACAGCCTAAGAATGAAAACATTCAGTCAGAAGTTTGTAACTGCTAGTCATGGTTTCATCCCTTAAATCAATCTTCAGTGCAAGGAATGATTAATGGTCCTGGAGGAGTAAAAGCTCATTCCCCTGACTGCCCAGGGGGAAGAAAAGGGCTGGCAACCTGGGAGTGTGTGGTAGGGGGGAGGATGTGCAGCTGCTACTACAGGGGCATGGGACACCACCAAAGGACCAGGAGCACAAAGGGAGCAGTGGGAGCTGCACTGAGATAGGGTCTTTTGGGGCAGCCCCACCACACCTGTATCTCAGGGAAGCTGCCAGGGGCCTTGGGCCAGTCACAGCTGGCGGAAGCACAGATTGCTTGAGACTGCTTGTTCTCTTCCAGGGCAGCTGGGGTCAGAGGAGAGACTGTCCTGGCATTTGGGACATACTTCATTTGGAAAACACCACCTCCATTCACTTTCTCTTCTCTTCTCTTCTGCTACCTACTATACAATCATCTAATAAGACCAGCTGCAGCATTTTTATTTGCTAGGAATGGGTTGAAGGTTTACTTCTCACAATTCAGGATCATGTTCCTTTGGGGTTTGTTCCTCACTTCTTTTCCCAGTTGCAACAAATTGCTTTCATTGGGAGCATATTTTCATCCTGTCATACTTCACAGATCTCACAGTCTGATGATGTTCAAGCTCTCTTGAATACAGTTAAAAGTTAACCCCCTCTTCAACTTTATTCCTCTCTACGTTTTTTGAAGACAAGAAAGTTCTCTTTTTCTTTTCTTCCCCTAAATCAATAACTCTTTTAAAACCTGGGGTTACAATTTCCAGTGGTGTAATCTTGTGCAACAGTCAAGGGTGGAGATATGAATATCATAAAGTCCAAATTCATCACTGAGTCTGGAGCACATCCAGAAATTTAAAAGCCGAGGGGACACTCAGAGTAGGGATAAACACAGATGGACAAAAACTTTGCCAAAGGAAAGGATTAGACAGGACCCACAAGTGACATGAGGAAATGATCAGATCAAGTGCATTTTACTCCCGAAAACGTCCTTGCTTCCCACCTCCTCCASTAAGATAAGGCAAGAAATTTGTTACTCCTCACTAAGAATTCCTGCAGCAGAGACTCTTTTAAGGGTGCAGTCAATAAGTCTTGCCTGGCTTTGTGCTTCTGACTGACCACTCTGTGACCTTCTGGCGCTCCTCCCAGTTGCTGTCACTCAGCTATGGGCAATACCAGAACTTCCCCTCTGAACTGTGTCCTAATTCCCGTGACAGCTCTGGTCTGCTATGTGTCCTCTGCTAAAAAAACCTGGCTCATTGGACCACATGTGCATGAACTTGCTTTTTTGTGATAAATCGTTTCACTGCGTACACATAGATGACATTCAAAAATTCTGTTCTTCCTCTAATGAAAAGGTTTCTGGTGGTGGGTCTACCTGGCCAGCATCATTTGGGAATTACAAAAAAAAAAAAAAAAGGAAGGAGCAGCATGATATTGCTTCCTTTTCTTTTTTTACTTCTTTTTTGCTTTTTAACCCTCTGGGTATTGCAAAAAATATAAGAAGATATTTAAATTCTGAGACAGCTCATTCCCTAACCAATTCTCTTGCTTGATCTCAATATCTGCCTAGTTAGAAAGCTACTACCAGCATATCTACTACAAGTGTTCACTGCCCTGAGAGCAGAGAGTGATGCCTCCCAGAGTCAGCACCTAGTAACATGCTGGATGATGTTCTGCAAAGCTGAAAAGTCTGAATTGGTTTAAGCCACTCTTGCTGCCATTTCTATCTGGAGCAGGCACTTGCAATGAATATATAGTAACCTAAACAGTACATGGGTGAGTCACAGGAAAAGCTTCAGCAAAAGGTTCTTAGTGTTGCCACACACTTTCCTATATTTAGACACAAGGAATAATGCTTCAAAAGTTAGAAAAACTCGAGTAAGCTTGAAAATGAAACCTCCAGGATGATTCTAAAAATTCTGCCTGACTTATCTGGGAAAAGCAACCCATGGTCCTTTTCCCAGGAGGTCAGCCATTAGCAAGTTGTGAGGTTAACACAGCAGTCTGCTCATATAGTTCAGATACTCACACCTGAAAGATACTTTTTATTCTGAGCCAGCCGGAGTCCTCAACTTCACCTACTCATTTTTTTTCTTTAGAGTTTTTAACTTTTTGTGGGCTTTTTGGTTGATTTTTGTTTGTTTGCTTGCTTGCTTTTTTAATGTTCTGTATTTGGAGATGCAATGAAATGTTGCAGTTGCTCCTTCCCATTCATTTCTGGGCATGGTTGATCCATACTCGCTCGTTTGTCAAGAAGGTGGCTGCATTCCGAAATCCCAATCCCCATTTAAGGTGGGCCCTGATTCCCTTTCATGTTCCTATAAAGCAGCAATTGAAAAAGACTTTATAGGAAAGCCTTAGCAGAAAGTAGATCTGGGCCCTAAATCAACTGAAAACACCTATTTGTCTGGTAGCTAATCAAAGATTTTATAGCCATTTGTAAAAACTTGCTATTTTTCTGCAGTCATCCAGGAATGTCATTAATAGCTCTTCACCATGGTGCCAAAAGACACTTTTTGAAGGAATTTAATGCCCAGACCATTGCAAATTTGGTCTTTGTTTTCACCTGTTCTCCATCCAGCAGCTATGAACAAAACAGACTTTGAAGCCTGCAGCATTATTAATCTGAGACTTATTACAGTAAGAGAGAGAGAAGGAAATAAATCCCTTTTTCTAGCACTCCTAACTCAGTGTAATAGCCCAAGAATGACAAGCTAAACATTACTCTGAAGTTATCAGGCTTTATTTCTTATGATAGATAGCAAGCAGCAGATTGCACTTTATCTTTTTAAGCTGACCTGACTGCAAACCAGGAATGCACAGAATGCCAAGGTCCTCCTTTCCCTCTGTGAAGACCCTCTCCCAGGAGAAACAGGGTATCATTGTGCAATATTTAGCACTCAGTTCTTGTAGTGCTTAGGACAAAGATATGTTCAGAGCAAGCTGGTTCCTTGGGAAAAAAAGATCCAAAATAAAGCCATTTCCCTTTGCAGACCTGTGACACATACATACGTGTTGATTCTGGAGGCGAATGCAGGGCTTGGTTAGGGAGAAGCACTACAAAAAATCCAGACCATCAAAATGTCTCTGGAGCTGAGCTTTGATCAGGTTCCTTTACTGTCCAGTAAAACAGCTAGTAAGCACTAAAACACTTGGAATGATGTCATGAGATACAACAAGGATCAGCCCTGAGTGTAAGATGTTCAAATGCCTTTACAATGATGACACTCCTCTCCCTGTCAAAGGCATATTGGGTTAATGACAAGGCCACACTTCATGGGTTCCTAAAGACTTTGCAAGTGGTCAAAATCACCAGGGATAAAAGTGTATTTTAATTTCTGTCTAACTACTTTTATTTATCATCATGCTCATAGATGTATGATGATAAATTGTCAAACTTTTTGTTGGTTTTTTTTTCCCCCATACATTTCTCTCCCAATAGAAAAGCTGCCTAAAAATAACATCTCTTGTATATTTTCTCAWATTTTAATCAGTCTGATACTTCAGTTTCTAGAGAAGGAAAACCAGCAGCAAACAGAATTTAACACTGAAATACTCAGGGTGGGATACGTCAATAAATCATAGCAGTCTGCTGTAGCCAGGAAAAGGTGCTTTTGTTCCCCATTGGTTTGGAAGTTGTGACGACTTTTACTCTCCTTCCAATTTTACCTAACCAGGCAGGCTTGTCCTTAGTTAGACATTAATTGCTTCTGAAGAAGATGAGAAATGAATTCATGTGGCATCTGAATACTGTATTCCTTCATTACTGGTATTTTGCAGCAGGACTGAGGGTAAAGGTCCTATCATTTACCAAGGTTGTCATCATATCCATCAAAATATGCAAACATCCACATGGCTGCTTGCCTCCTGCCATGCTCTGGAATATTTTCTGCTGTTTCAAAGGGAGGCTGCAGGGACASAGTTGCAGCATGCAAGCTCTGGGCTGGACAACTTGCTCATCATCCCACATTTTCACCCTTCTGCAAGGCTCCTTAGAGCCTAAGATACTYCTCTACAAGCAAAGTACATGCATTTTCTTAATTAATGCATTTAAAAGAACATTATGCAGAATTTAGATACCCATTTCATAASACTGACTCTCATTGTGCTGCAGAAAGAGCTTAATAGGATAGAGCAGAAACAGAGGGTAGAAAAATGGCCCAGCAGCCTTTCCTCAGTTTATCTGTAATGTTTTGTTATTACAAGAACACTAGGAGTTATAATTTTTTTCTGTGCTAGACTGATTGTGTTTTAGTCTGTTGTAAGATGTTGTTTAGACCCCATTTGGAAGGCTGTGGAGAAAATGCTCTTTTCATAATATAACAATCCAATTTTTCTGTAAATATCTGCTGTCTTATTTATCCTTTTGGAATTAAATTCAATTTTTTAAAAATTAAACTTGCTACCAGAGGAAGCAATAGTTGCAAAAACTGTTTAAATAGGTACCATTTGTGAATATAAACAAATTCTGGATTTCTTTTTTATCCAAAGGCTTAAGTGGTTTCATAATTTCTGATGCTGTTTTTGAGTGTTTTACACAGAAATAGACCAAAGCACGTTGAAAATACACATAAGGAGTGGAGAAGAGCGGGGGAATGTTTTAAAATAAGGCTGAAGATCAGAATGGGAAGCTGTAGACACAAATTAAGTACATGTATGTGAGTAGCAGAAGGGGGAGGAGGTACTCACTCCACATTTGGAAATTTTAACAAATATCAGGCTGTCCTGTGATCTCACAGTCTGGAACTGTAAATGCAAGGAGGAAAAAAAGATCAGTTGGATCTTTTGGATCAGGATAAGAGGCCTTCAAAGAACATGACAAGGTAGATGTCTACTGAGTTCTAGTGGTGGTTCATCAGGCACCATGTCATCTGCATGTCCGGAGATGCTGCTGCTACTTAATGTCTACTTATGGGGCCCTTAAAGAGAAACCACTTAAAGATCAATAACTCACAATGGGGAAAAAAAAAGACAAAGAGGCAGAAATATGAGGAATACTGAAAAATGAGAGACAGCATGATTGCTAAGTAATGGACTAGACCCTACCTTAATGTAAAGCACTCCAGTTCTCCTCATTGCATTAAGCATGTTCCCCTGAGCTGAATCCCTCCCTGCCTGCTGCAGCCACATCATCACCTCTCTCATTTGTATCACCCCCTCTGTCTGGGTGACTCTGCATCAGCAACACAAAACATGGCAAAGGCACGTAAAATAACCTGCATTTCCAGATCCATATGGGTACTGCAGCTGAGGGTAACACCTGTGGGCACAGCCTGATCTGTCTCCTCTCTGCCGATGGTGCTCTTGCCAGCACAGATGGTTGGTCACCCTCACACCAAGCAGTGGCATGTCACAGCCCTTCTGCAATGCACCCAGAGATGAAGGGTGATTTGCTCTTAAGGATTTTGGAGCTGCTAGTGGAAAAATGTCTAAATTATCCATTCCAACTGCATGAAAGGAAACCAAAGCAGAACAGACCCTACTGAGGTTCCAGTAAGTTTGTGAAACTTCCCTCCAGCACCATTTTGGGTTTTTTATGCTCTCCGCAAGTGTCCTGGTAACCCTGTGCAAACACACACAGGTAAGCTCCTCTATTTTGCACAACTTATCTGAGCCAGGCTGTCAAGAGGCACCCAACCCACCCCCAGCTTTGAAAAAATGTCTGCAGTGATATAACTGTGTCACAAGCCTGCTCCCCAGGGAATTTCCAGCATTTCCTCCCCTGTCTGAAAAACATTTCTTTGTCTTAGCTTAGTTGTCCTGCCCAGCATCATGTCCCCCTCCACCAAGTCCTTAAAATCTGACTGCTGTTTGAAGAATGACTTCAGTCTCACAAGATCAGAAGCTGTGGGTAGTCACACACAGCTATGCAAAGCCTCTGAGGTAAACGATGACAGAGTGGGCAGGGAAATGGGAAATCAGACCCATGTGGCTTTCCAGAGGGCTTTTTTTGTATTTGCTATTTCATTATGTAGTCCCTCCCAAAAGTTACAAAGGGAAGTAAAAGTGTGATCATACTACTTCTCAGTAATAAGCCCCGTTTTCACACACATTTCATTTTCTATTCACTCCACATTTCATTTTTTGTGCCACACAGGATAGCAACTACCAATAAAAATAGTGAGTTTACTGTTTCATTGTTTAAGAAGCAGTGCCTGAGCTGGCCATTTACTGCTTAGCTCTATTGTCCCCAAGCTGATAACAAGTTCACAGGCAGGAGCTCTGGATGCTCATTTCCAGATTCCATCACTAGCATATTTTTTTTAAATTTGGTTGTTTAAACAGGGACATTTCATCACTCCCTGTTAAACAGCCATAAATCTGCTTCCTCCACACTGCTAACTTATAAGCAACTTCTGATTTGGGCTGCAGTTCCTTTGAGCTCTGAGAACCAAACACTATGGTTTAAAAATATTAAAACCAGAGATGAAACCTAATTGTTGTTATATGCATCTGCTTTAAATTAGTTGTTCTGTTTATTTTAGAGACTTCCACTGGTGAAATGAAAAAGCAAGCAGCCATTCTGCAGAATTAGCCTTGCTACATTGGGCTTTATGCTTGCCTTTTATTTACCCTTCTCTTTTAGAGCATCAATGAAATGTTGCCTGTGTTGTAAAATCAACATGACTGACAATTAGCACATGCCATTATTTTAAGTGCTACCTCTAAACTATGTTCTGTGGGTTATAATCAGTTGTGTTTTAGCTATGGATGACTAGTCCAGGATCCTGCCCATTGAAGGACCATTAATCATCTTACAGTATACCTTTGTCAGAAGGTGCATGCACACAAATGCTGYTCCAATACTAGCAGTCCTTTCTTGTCTTCCCAGGGCTCTCCCTGTGTGCCCAGCACCAGCAGAAACACTGTCCCATCCTCTACAGGGAAACAATAACATGATTCAGCTCTTCCAGGATTTAGAGAGAGCCCCAGAGGTGTTACCTAGCGAAGGAGGGGGATACCTCACTGCCTAGCCTAAGGTGGCACTCGAGGGATTAACTGCAAGGGAGAAATTCAAGTGTGGGCAAGGCAGTTAACATTGACAGGGACCCAGGAACAGATCTACCGTTTATGTCAGCCTCATTTCCTTACACATGCAACCCTTCCTCAAATCAGGGAAGCAAGATAAGCACTGCTGAGAAAGCCTTAGTGTCATTTAATTTCACTTGAATGGTCTTCAAGTCTTGACCAGACCCACAGCAGGTTGAGGTATCCCTGTCATATATGACTTGGTGACCTGAAATATTATCTTAGCAGCACAGCTTTTGTGGACCACATGAGCAACCCATAACTGCTACTAAAGAGTCTTTAGAAGACAGTTTAATGTTTTGAAGCTCTATTGAGCAAGTCAATAAAATGAGCTCATAATCGCCAGGATGTGTCCCCGTGTCACCGCAAACTCTGTTCTAGGGTTGTGTCCATGCTTTGAAGGGCCAGGGAGCTGATGGGCTCTGGGGAAACTGGCAGGAGCAGAGCAAATGTCCCACAGACACTCTCATGATGCATTTGTTCACTGGGATGTTTGATTCTCAGCACAGAGTCCAGATAGCATGGCTCCTCTACAAGAACCTGAAAGAGGTTTTAGTGAGGTAGGGTTCAGTCTGTTCTGTCAAGTAACAGGCAGTAGGACAGGAGAAAATGCCCTCAGGTCAYATCACGGGAGATTTCGTTTTGGCATTAGGAGAAATTTCTTCACCAAAAGTGTTGTCAAGCAYTGGAACAGGATGTCCAGGAAAGTGGTAAATGCCTCATCCCTAGAAGTGTTCAGGGCCTGGTTGAAGGGAGTTTTGAGCTAYCTGATCTAATGGACGGTGTTCCTGTCCATGACAGGGAGCTTGGAACTTGATCATCTTTAAGATCCCTTCCAACCCAGCTTGTTCTGTGTTTCTGTTGTATGATTTGCATTGTAAGGGGTGTGGTAAGTTTCACAAAGTAAAGTCCTAGCTTTTCTTTTTAAAGTGAGTAGACAATCCAGGCTCGTGGCAAACTGCAGTAGTCTGCTCAAGTCTGTGTAATGTGTGGGGATTTGACATCCAATTGCATCCCAGGCCATTCTAGGGACAGCAATCCTGGTGCCAGGCCAGGTTAAATGCGTCTGCACGACAGACCCTGCAGATGCTCAGTTGGACAGATGCAGAAATTCGATGTTATTCTATTTTCAGATGATAAACAAGAGCTCATTATGTTCTTACAAAGCAAGGCCATGACAAGGAAGTGGTTTGCTGCAACAACGGCATCCATGGCTTGTAATGCCCTTCCAATTACAAGGAGTAGGCAATTGTTCATCATGAACAATTAGCAAGAGAAAGCTGAAAGAAGAGAAAAAGCAGCCTGCCATGAGCAGGAATAAAAAGGCTGTAAGTGAAGCTGCACACTCTCATGAGCTGATGCACATCTGGCATGGCTCGGCTCTAATCAGCAGTTGGCCTGTACTTACACCCATCCATACAACAGCTGAATCCAACCCTGAAAGTCTTCCTCTGCAATTGTGGCAAATACCACTTCACCAAAACCTCCCTTTTGTTCTCCTCAGAACATTGGGCTTCCTTCCTTTCCAAACAAATCTCTGCTTAAAATTCAAAACAATAAAGTTTATGCCCTTTCCCTGCTCATCTGACACAGAGTCTATTTGCCCAGGAACTTCCTGGCAGGGTGGAGGGACCTGAGGATGGATTAAGCATAAATATGACCCAAACCCACCATGTTTTAAAGTTTCTTCAGCCAAATGGTATGTACCACAGGGAAAAAAGAAAACAATCACAAGCCCCTGAGGTTTCAGTGAGCCTTTTAGGGTCTTCTTGTGAAAGTGATTTTCTATTAATGTCCATGGGGTGAAACTGATATTCCTAATTTCTCATTTTGATGGTTTTGGCCAAGATATGGGAAGTATGTTAGGTTAGGGAATATACTGCCTTCAAAACACAAATAGAAAAACCTCAGAGAGCTTCCATCTGCCCCAGTCATGTATGACCATAGCTGTATTACAAAATTGCAATAATAATACTTTCTCCCACATCCTTCCACAAAGCTCTGAGATTGCTGAAAAAAGCATGTGGGCAGTGATGGAAGTGCATCCAAAAGGGCTTGTCACCCAGAAACTGCAACTGCTTTATAGCAACCTTAATAAATAAATAGGTATGTCCCATTCCAAGGAAAAGAACCCATAATAAACACCAGCAACAGTAAAAAACAGTTMCTTTTAAACTTTTACTTTATGTAAAAATTATAATTTTAACATAAAGCTATACTGGTGAAACCACTTCTTTTCATATTCTTAGGTTTTTCTGATGAGAAAACTTCAAAGATACATGGGAGACATCTTTCTCTTAGTGCACCACTTGGGGACAACCAAAGCAAAGGAACTGTTGTATTTACCCAGGATCCCAAATCTTCTCAGCMGTACTATATGGAAAAAAGGCAGAGTTGTGGGCACTCAATCTCTGCTAGATACCCCTTGGTACAACAGAGCAGCTGTAGTGCTGCACTAATCTGTGCAGGGCCTCAGAGAAATAAATCTCACTATTTAAACTCTCACCAGCCACAGGTGGTGTGTCCAGCAAGATGCAAACCAGTAACGTATCAGTGAGGCACTGGCTGCTACTAAGATACATTCCTGATAAATGAAAATATGAAAATATTTCCTTCTTGAAAATATGGTCCAACCTTTCWAAAAAAATCAATGTTTCTTAGCTGGTTGATAAGAAAGTTGGTGGTTGCAGTCCAAGACAAACACGTGAATCAGAAGCCATGAATCAAATTACTATCTACAAGAGATAACTTTGGTATAATCTTCCCTAACTCCTAGCTCAGCCATGCCAAATAACTTCTTAACTTAATTACACTGCTTGACACTGGCATCAGCCCAGTGGTTCCCAGCACTTCCTTTTTAATGTGAATGCTTTTAACTCAGTACTTCCACAGTTCCATAAATATAGAGGCTGACATAATTTAAGCTGCAAAAAGCATTTATATACATTAAAACTCAATGGCAAAGCTAACCTGCTGCTTGAGCTAAGCTTTGATTTATACACTGAACATTTCTACTAACCAGGCTACATGATGCCTTCAGCACAAAACTGAAATTTTCATTTGCTTCTTCGTCTGTAATAAAACAATGCCTGGAACCAAGTCATCAACCTCCATGTTTGAGTTGTTTGGTTTGGGTTGATTTCTGGGCAGCTTTCACAAGGCAACTCTTCTTTGTTGCTGCTAAAATAACAGTCTCTGAGAAAAGCCTGTTTCCACTTCTGTATGTTTAGGGAYGTGAGACAGGACCAGACAAGATGGGTTTCACAGTTAATATCACTCCTGTCACCAAGGATCATGCACACCACCTACTATGCCCAGAGCATTATACCAGCATTTATTCAAAAGCAATGCCAGATTTATGGCATTGCTGCAACAACTGTGAAGGAAGAGAGTCCCTCAAGATTAACAGTCTAGGTCACCCATGGCGACCTCCCTACTCCATGATCCTGAGTTACAGTGAGTTCACTGTAACCATCTTTCTCTAATGCAAACTGAAAACTCCATCTAGTTCTTCCAGTGAGTGAAAATGGCCCTGCAGTTAAGAAATATGATGTTACAGCTTTTCCTTTTTAACGTAGCTTCTTCACTGAAGAATCAAAACTGTCCGTTTAACTCATCTTGCCCAGTGTGACTCAGCAATTTTATTTCTATATCCTTATCAGCCATATAAAATAAAAGAACTATTTCTGTGAGAAAAATATCTTCTAACATATTTAAAATAAATGTTCAAAAGGTATGCGTGGTGTTGAAAATTCAGTTAAATAGACCAGTACAAGTCATAAGCAAAGATAAGAAAGAAGAATGCATTTGAGAACAGAGTAGAGGGAAGGAATAAAGTGGACAGAAAAAAAACAAAATGAAGGAACTGATGCAGCTCCTATTGCAGATATTTCTGGTGGACATCTCTGTATGTTAAATTTTCCAGCACAGCACTTTTCAGTCTCTGCTATAGGCAAGGTAGAGCAGTGCTGTCAGCACTTTGAACATCTTTGGTATTATTCAAAATACAGAGGGACAGGAATAGGCTTGCATCCTTAATGTGGTGTGAAACATGAAAGTTGTAACCTATAATGAAAAGTCCCAAAAGTCAGTGAAGCCACTGCATAGAACAGTTTGTGTTGCTTTGAGAAAGCCTCAAATATACTGTTTCAAGTTTCTGTCAATAAGCTCTCTTTCTTCACTGTGCTAATCCAACTTCACTACATTAAGAGCTGCAATCGTGATGTGAAAACTGCTGCACTGTGCGTGCTTGCTCAGCATCCCAGTCAGTGGCTTTGAGACTGGTGCCTCACCTTTGGACTGAGCTGACCTGCATCAGTGCATGAAAGCTGTGAATAGGCACCACAGGCCTGGCCTGCCAACACCCATCAGTGGGAAGGCTATGTTGCCCTCAAGCTGTTTCTCTTCCACATCTTGTGTCTCTTCCTGCAGCATTGTCCCCCACAATCTATGGAGAAATTCCTAAACCTAGCACTTCAAAATAGAAAGTGCAGGTTTACCTGTGTCTGAACCAGGTGGTTGGTGCATAATGAAGATACAGAAGAGCTGGATTTGATTTGTGTTTCATTAAACAACTGTCTGTGACATATTCTGATCTATCCTTCAGCAAGAGACCTGGCACAAGGCTGGGAACTTGGAGGTGTGGGAAGTGGACTGGGCTGAAATAATAGGAGCTGTGTTTCCACAGCATGACTAAAAGGGATGAATGAAAGAATATACCTCAACCTAAGTATAAGCATAGTCCAAAAAGTCTTTGTCTATTAGGGAGAAGAGCCTGCTGACAAACGGGAAAGGAATGCACAATCATGTTTTGTCAGGTTTGACTCCATCGATCTTTCTGCTGCAAGTTCTGCCTCTCAGATTTGGTTCTCAGGGTGTGCCATGAAACAAGAATTTTTGTTTCACAATTCAGAGGGAGGAATAAGAAAGAGGATTTTTATTTTAAGATATAAAATCTGTTTTCATTACATATCAGAACAAAATCACTGTATTTCCAAAACTTTTACATGTGAGGCCCAGAAAGGAAAGAGAATAGAGGCCAAACAACAAATAGGCCAGTGCCTCAGTGATTCCCCTCTGTAAGGGAAAACCTGGCTCCCAGCTCTCAAGCATTGCCAGCTTGGACTCCCCCATCAGAAGGCGAGAGATGGCCAGGTTTTCTCCCTGCCCCCCATATTCTTTTAGTTAACTCACTCTCTCTTCTGCCCCCATCTCCTTGGAACCCCTCCACTCCATGTAAATAATAACATATGAACAGATCTACAGAGAATGAGAGTATGCAGTCCAGTGGTTAGGAAGCTCCCGGGAGATAAAAGGGAGCTGCAGATTCAAGTTCTTGCTCTGTCTGATTTGAAGCTGATTTCAATTAAGTATTCATTGGAAGAAAGAGGAATGGCCAGTGCAGCTTGGTGGCCAGGGACCCACTCCAAATCACAGCAAGGACTCGAACCTAGGGATGCACTTCCCAGGGAAACGTCCTAACCACTGGCAGATCAATCAGCTCTCTCACATGACGCAGGCGTGGGAGGGAGGCTGAAGCACTCAGCCAGTTCTGTGGGAACTGCCTCTTCTGGGGCCTTTGCTCTGAAAGGAAACCTACTGGAAAGCACATATCCAGCCAGTATGCTAAAATAATCATGCGAAGTGATGTACAAGTGTGTCTGTTCCCCTCACCCCATCATGGAGGCCCCCACACAGACAGTCTCCCACCAGAATTGGAGAAAGCTGAGAAGTTGACATCAGGCATCTCCAGAGTCGGACTCATTTTCTCCTTTTCTGCAATTCCTCTACCAAACTAGGAAGGTTTTCTGCCAATGTTGCAGTTGAAAGAGATACATTCTCTCAACAAGTTCCAGAGAAGCATCATTTTCAGGTGGAAAAGTTGGTTTTGGATTGTATGGGATGGATCCAATACTAGTAAAGAATAGCAAAATTATCAATCATAATGTGGGAAATGGAGAAGTACTTGACAAATGTTTATAGTTTCGATTCAGAAGGAAGCAGGATGATATATTGAAAGTCTCACTTGGTAGTTACTGTTCCACTGGCGATTAGTGATGAAGTTAAACAGCAGTCATTAATAACAACATTTGTAAACCTGCAGGACTTGATTGCAGTCTTGGTGAAAATTGACAGCTTGGTTGACAGGAGTAGATGCAATAAGGAAAAATATTTAGATCTTATAAGGTGTTTAACTTGCTCCCACATAACAATCCATTATTGTTAAATGGCTTAAAAGCTGTCTAATGAATGTATTTCTGGAAGTATTTTAAGCAGAATCACTCTCATTCAGCGAGGTGTTCCATCTGGAGTCTAGAGGGGGTTCTATTCCTTATGTCAGCTACTCCTTTCACATACCAACAGTGTAGACAAAGACAAAACAACTGCGGTAGAAGTTTGAGACAACACCAAAGGGACGTAGGATGATAAAAGTGATGGGGGAACAATTTTGTTGTTAGGATTAATTCCTTGTAATTTCTATTACTTGCATTTTCAGAACCAAATGTGAGTCATGTATCTTGCAACAAAAGCTTTATGTCACACTTAAAGCTATAACAAGTGATTCAGATATAATTTGCAAAAACTTCATGGTCACATTAGATAATCAGCTGAACATGATCCTCCAGAGCAATTCTGATCCTTAGATAAATAAGCAGGGGAGTTTGAAAGAGTCAGTGAATAGCTCTAGTGAGAATGTTGCTGAAATACCACATGGAGTTCTGGCATCCAAACTTTACAAAACACATTCAAAATTTGGAAGGGATTCAAAAAAGAGCTACAAGAATCATCTGTGGTCTGGAAATCAGACTGAGACTAAAGAAGTTTAATCTGATTTATCCCAGAAAAGTTTAAGCAGTAATATGATCACAGCTCACAGGCACCCAGATGGTAGAGTAACTATTACAACTATGAGAAAGAAAATTTTAACTGTAGGTGTCATATCTAGTGTAAAAGGCGTAATAAAATCCATTGCGTAGAAGCCAAAGCTGGACAAAATTGAGGACAAGTTTAGAGCAAATATTTTCTCATAACTGTGAAGGGCATAAGGATTGAACACAATGAACTGAATTGTCTGCCTCACAGTCTTTATAGAAAGGCGAAAAGCAGTCCATTATTATGAACAGAAAAATTCATGAGGTGCTGCAGTAAAATTTGTAGATGTCATGCAGGAGGTCGGACAAGAGGATGACCATAACCTATCCTGGATTCAAAAATCTCTGAATATGTGGCTATAATTGCCTCATTTTCCCTTTCTAATGGAAGATGGTCACTGGCTTTACTATATAATTTCCTATGTGTCAGCATCTGTCAGTGTTGGACAGCTTGGGGATATTATTATGTAGGAAGAACCTTGTTAAATATCCACAGCTAAAAATAATATTTAAGGAGCTTTAGTTCTGTTACTGTAAGTTAAATAAGGATCCTGCTGCACACTGCAGACATTGCTTATCTTCTTCTAATGACACGGAAATTTTGGTTCTCCAGAATATTCTCTTGAATGGAATATGATGATTTTTGACTTTCTCCTCCAACTAATAAAGAGGTTCTGTGTTTTTCTTTAAACCAAAAAGAGACTACAAGAACTAGCACAGGAAATGCCTGTTTTTTATAAAGACCTATATCCCTTCTGAATATTTTATATGGCAAACAGTTGCATCAATAAGTGAGATGAGATTCAAGGAAACTCACAGATACTGTTATTCATTGTTCATTTCATCAATCTTGTAGGTACCATCAAGTGCTACCCTTACTGCTATCATTGCATGATAGGAGGAAGTTCCATTTTCTATAGGAGATGGCTACAGAAAGGCTGACCAATAAATGACTTAAATTGGATGTTGGTGCAAAATAACTTCCACAAAAAAAGCAACAAAAGAAAACTTACCTGGGCTCAGGTTTCTCTAGAAATTGTGCTCTTATTCAGGAGTGCTCAGTTCACAAACACTTCAGCAAATTTTGAATGATTAATGGCTTTCCTTGGCTTCCAATATAGAGCAGATGTGTCCTTGCACTTGTGGTCAAGTCTTCCTTTGAGTTTTGGGATTCATTGAAGCCAGAAAAGTATCTAATACAGTACAGGGGACAGGAGATTTTCCACTGATTTTGTGTGCAAGAACTTTCTCCCTCAGTTCCCCTCCCTATGGGTTAATAGTAAAAGCAGAAGCAAAGGTGTCAATGGTCTAATCCTCGTCTTACAGTAACTTCATGCTTTGATCTCATTAGCAAAAGTCTTGGCCTAACAACAAATGTCATGCTGGCACATCAGTCCCTGGACAGGACACAGACAGCTTGCATCTAGTGCTTCAGTAGCAACCAGCTGAGGCAGCATCTGCTAGTGATCATGGTGCTCTAAGAGGCACCAGTACAACTTCTTCCTCTCTGAAACGCTCCTAGCCCCCACATGTAGAAYTAGGGAAAATCCCAGTATCTCTCACTGTATGATAACCACTACTAAATACTGACTATTCTATGTAGACTTCTACCTTTCTTCTATATCATATAGGTAGCATATCCTTCTTCTCATGACACTGAAACTCAGGGGTGAGTCTTCAGCTTGCATTTCAGCTGATTTCCAAGGTTAAGCATATAGATCTACATTTGGTTTCACACATATAAACACCTTCAAGTATGTTTTGCCAAGCTTAAGAACAGCACTTTCACATTTTGTTCAGAATTTGTGTCTGACACTTTCTACTAACACAGGATTATATTTGTCCATATGCTCTATATAGGATTAAGGTGGACCCAACAGACCTAACTCTCTCTAGTCTAGCAGACTAGATCTCCCTAATATCAAGCAGCACAGCCCAAAGCAAGAAGAGACTGCTATACCATTGACTTAAAAGGCATTGCTCCTGAATGGAGAGAAATCTGGAATTGCTACTGTGTAAAGACTAATGCTATTTATTGCATTGCAGTGGTAATCACACAGAAATTAGTAATTCAGCATACTTGGCATTGTACAGTCTCACACTTGCATTAAAAGTTAAACTACATGATCCTCTTCCCCTCCTTCCACCTCCCAGTAATGATCCAACATAGTACTGTGAAGGGAAAATATCAGACTTTTCTGTGAAATTTTGAAATACAAAATCATTCTCATGAGATGGAATGAAGTGAAAGTAGAAGATTATGTAGGATAAATTCAATGAGCCATAGTAATATTACCTGTCCAGTAATTTTATTGCCTTTCCTTATCATTCTCTTCTGTTTCAGCATACCCTATTTGCCCACCTGTTAAAAAAAAAAAAAAAAGTTAAAAAAGGCTATGTCTTCTTTGCAGAGCTAAGCAGGGTAAAAGACTGTCAGGGCATGATCAACTTGGATGTTGAAGAGCCAAAATAATAAAACTAGCAGATGCTTAGACAGCAATATCTGTATGGATGTATTGCAAAGGGGGCATTTCTTGCTGTCCTGTCCCCTGGTGCTGCGCTGACTCTCAGGGCACCAAGACCACATGGAACCAGCTGTGCAATCCCACCGTCACCAGCAATGGGTGTCAGCTGCTGGGGTAATGTTCCTGACACCTGGAACAGGCCTCCCAGGCAAGCTTGTCTSGAGAGACAGTGCCACATGCAGCACAGTGCCATGGCTCTGCTCCAGCCCAGGGCTGCCCTGCAGCTGGCAGAGCCCCACCAGCTGGGAAGCCCACACTGCAGACAGAAGTGGGAGATAGGGTCTGGGAGCCGCAGCCTTGTCCTGACAGCCTTTGCCTAGAGACATCTGGTTACRGCAGCTGAAGATCTGATCTGCAACACACAAATCCAATATGCACAATACAAAAATGGAAAGCATCCTGTACTAGCGGAACATCTGTTTAGGTGGTGAAAACCCCATGGAGTGCATCATTCTGGGTGAATCAGCACAGCTGAGACTGCTATTTGGCTGCCTGAGTGGGTGATTTAATTTTTTCCCAGCTTAGCTTTGTGTCATCACTGAGATTTATTATCTGTGGCACTGCTCAATCCCAGGATGTGCGGTTATCAGGAGATACTTGGCTCCCCAGCTCTGTTACTGGGCTTTGCACTGCATAAATTACAAGATGCGCACTGCATAGCAGATAAGCAGATTGTCTGTTTTGCCTTGTGTTCTGAATTCCTTACTGCATCTCCATGTTGGTACTGATAGCACTGAACAAGATCAAGATTCTTCACTGGTGTAAATTGACATTGATCTGTCAAAATCTGTGATGCAATGTGGATTTGCCCTCGCTAAGCATCTGACCCATCTTCAGAACCCTCTGTGAAAACTGTTGGGTTTCAGGAAGCTGATGGTCTGATATTCTCTGTAATTAGGCTGACACTTAGTTTGGATTGTCTTGGGCCTTCTGCAGTCACTGTAAAAGAGAAGAACARATCTTGTTCTTTGGATGCCTCCTCCAATGAAACAGAAATGTGGCCATTTGACATGAGTATTAACACCTTTATCAAACTTATGAAAATGAGTCTAGAAGAAAGAAAAGACCCAGTCCCTGAAGCCTTGAGGTGAGTTCTGGAGGACTCTCTTGCATCTGCTGCTGTCCTGAGGCTATGCCATCCCAGGGCTGCTCAGGCAGAGTATATAATCATGATTATATTTTTTTTCTTTGTCTAGGCAAGGCAGTGGTTCCCAAATTAGTTTCTAATTAGTTCCCAAATTAGTTTCCCTTCTGATACAAGGCAAACAATTGTGCCAGGTCCATGTACAGGTCACTTGGCTGATACTGCTCTTTGTTATGCATATCAAAAATTTATCAGCAAATTAAAGCAGAAATGGGCTCATGGAAAATAATTCAGAGGGGAAAAGCCCTGGTTTTTGATACAACTCAGAGTACCTGAACACTTCAGTGTATCATCTATGACTGAAAATGTCCATTTTCAGTTTATTTCTGAGCAAAAAAAATATTAAAAATACTTCCATATACAGTAGACACTTCAGAGGTACTGAAATATTGCAGAAACTCCAATTTTTTTGTCAAAGCTGAAAGTTTTGGTAAAATTTTGCTTCATAAATTCATTTTACCTGGGTAAACTGAAAAAAGAAACCTGTGCCATTGCTTTCTTACTCATACCTCAGCAGTAGCCATTTTATGACCATGGATACAGAACTCTGATATAAGCCAGAATTCAAAGGCATGAAGCTATCTAGCACATAAATCCCAACACCTTGAAAGACAGACATGAATAAACATTTTTCTCCTTATGGCCTGTCCTGTAGTTATAACCCCAGCTCTTTTTAGAGCAGACTGCTATAAAAGATGGTCCTCATCTTCTTCAGAAAATACGACTTTCCAATTCTTTAACTAATTAATTCCAACTAGTATCAGTTTATTGGTGCCYTGAAACATAGAAAACATGGAAATGTGCTGCTCTTGAAGAGACTGGTCTTCGATTGAATGACACTGAATTCTCCAAAACCTTTCTTGGTTTCTTCAGGTTAGTCTGCACAGCTAATACTACTTTAATGAAACATGGAAACAAGCATAGTAAAAAGGGCAATCCTCCAAGTATACACACAGTGAGAAAAACTACTTTTTCCCATACATCTTTTTTGAAAATCCATAGGTTGTTCCACCCACTGGAATCAAGTGTAGGAGTTTGTTCTTGGGTATTTACACATGCTAATTTTGTTACTTCATTTGAAATGTTTCTAATAATTGCATTCTTCATTTTTATTACTGCCTGGAGCCTGATGATTCTGTTTAACATAAATATTGGGGTCTGAACTTGACCTTTACAATTTTGGATTTTCTCAATTTYTATTTCACTTTGCCTGTTCTGTTTAGTTTCTCTTAAATCATTGTATATAGAAACTCCTAAACTTGATTCAGGTTCTTTGGGTAATAAGAAGAAAATTGGTTTTATCATTTTAGCAGTGCAGCTGCTAGACCAGTCTCTTAAAAATTTAGTGTATGCTGTAGTACTAGAGATCAAACCCAGGTGTTTAGAGCTTTCCTGAAATGTATTGTCAGCTTCTGTTGACATTCTCTATATTTACACAGTTCTTTCATTTTCCAAAAGGGGTTTATCCCTTTTTCAGTACACTCATAATATTCATATACTTCTTGGTGGGTACACTTGTCTCTTTCTTTTTTCTTAACAGACTCTAATTTATTTGGATCCCCTGGGATCCACCGGGTAGCTGAATTCTTTACTGCTAAATACTTGTTACAAGCCATCTTTCTTACTGTTTTTACTATTTCTTTTCTTTTATCTAGATCTACTGGGATTGCTTTAGCAGCATCACATTCAAAGCACAATCAGGCTTCTATAGGGCACTCTCCTAGGAGTTGCTGCCTAAAAGTGGCAGTATTCTGCGTTATCCAATATACTCTCTTATTTTTCTGATAAAGGACCAATTGGGAGAGATTAACACAATTAGAGTTAGAACTGATGTGGACTCTARACAAGGAGCTCACTTCTTCCTCCTCAYAGAGGGGTTGGTAGCACTCACTGCAGGGCTCTCCTGGGCTCCCCAGAGCACCACCAGCAATYAGAGCCATCATTACTACCCTTCCCAAGAGTCCGGTATGGGTCATCTCACACAGCCTGCCCACCCRGCCTTGCCTCTTGGGGAACTTCACTGAGAAGTTTCCAAGCTCTTTAGAGTCTCTTCTACCCACTTCTCTGGTTAAACCTCTCTTGGTCTGTTCTCTACCAATTTTGGTTTCTCTTAGGGGAGTGCTCTGTAGAAGATTCACCTGGAGTCTTTAGAACTAAATTGGGCAAACTCAACTAGAATTACTTATTCACCATCTTAAAMTTTTTACAAACTTATTTTACACACAGAACTGTCTTGAAACATTTTCAGCTATGTTAGGACTCTGATACCAATTATTTTYCCATACAGTTCAGTCTTTTTGACTCTTCCTTCTGAGAGTCAACTTTAAATCTTTTGGTCCTTTTATTACAGTATATTCAGGTGAATTAACTCATGATGTAGTTGTATCTTGTCCAGTTCCTGGAGATGAGAGTGATGTGGTTGAATCTGGTTCCGTACTTGGGGGTGAGACTGGCCCTYTTATTCTCRTAATGTGAGTYCAACCTTTTTCTCTGGTCYSYACMGCKGAATTAGTGATGAGGAGTAYCTGAAAGGGGCCTTCAAATTTAGGCATTAATGGTCCTGTATTCCATSATTTWATCAAAACCCAATCTCCTGGGCTAMTGTTATGGACTTTYGTGTCAAGAGGRGARSTTTGRGGGAGGTATCCTCTCTTTCTAAGTCCTTCYAGRGTTCTTCCAATKRTCTCTAAATACTTTCTGGTGGCCTCTTCTCCTTCCAGGTAGTCTCCTGTGCTATAAGGTGTTAACAAGAATGGCAGCCCAAACATCATTTCATAAGGTGAAATTCTTATGTCAGACCGAGGTCTTGTTCTGATGCGCAGAAGTGCTAGGGGYAARCACTTWAGCCAAYTCATTTTTGTTTCTTCAATCAATTTAGTCAATACATTTTTGAGAGTTTTGTTCATCCGCTCTACCCTCCCWGAACTCTGGGGGTGCCACGGAGTATGTAATCTCCATTTTATTCCTAAAGCTCCAATTATATTTTGCAATGTTTGGGACGCAAAATGTGGACCTCGGTCTGAGTCTATGGTGTTCACCATTCCATATCTGGGGATGATGTTCTCTAAGATTACTTTTGCTACAACTTGAACTGTTTCCCTTCTTGTCGGGAAGGCTTCCACTCATGTGTGAGATGATCAAGTATAACCAGTAAATATTTATATCCTTGCACTGAGGGCATCTCAGTGAAATCTATCTGTATGCTTTGGAAAGGTCTTAGAGCTAACTCTCTCCCTCCCGGTGCTGCTTTTCTCATGACTTTCTGGTTTACTTTTTGACAAAGTACACACCCTCTTGTAATGGCTTTAGCTAGGCTATATACACATATGCATAGGTTATTTCTTAAGAAATTATCACATAGTCCTTGGACTCCCCAGTGAGTTAGTTTGTGTAGCTCTGTCAGCACTGTCCGAGCCAGTGCTTTATTCAAAAACACCCGTCCATCTGAGGTTAACCACTCTCCTCGTTGCCCCTGGAGTAACTTTAAATCTTTTATAGCCTCTAATTCTTTTTCACTAAATAGAGGTTCTTCTCTTCTTTCTCTTTCTTCGAGTGTGGTTTCTGCTTTAAAAACTTTYACTGGATCTCCTGGTTCTAAAGCTGCTTCTTTTGCTATCTGATCAGCTAGTCAGTTTCCTCTAACTTCAAGACTGTCTCCTCTTTGGTGTCCCTTTATATGGACCACTGCTATTTCCGTAGGTTTCTGCAGAGCTTCTAATACTGCTCTTACTAGGTTCTCATGGGCTAAGCTTTTTCCTTTTGGACTTAAATACCCATGCTCTTCCCATATTTTCCCAAATGTATGAACTATCCCATATGCATATTGAGAGTCTGTATAAATGGTTCCCTGGTCCCCCTCCAGTAAGTCCAGTCCTCTTTTCAGGGCATATATTTCACAACTTTGGGCTGACCAGTCTGGGGGTAGTTTCCCTTTTTCATCAATTTGCAATGTCCTTCCATCTATAATGGCATAACCTGAAGCCCTTTTTCCATCTACTACCCTCGAAGAGCCATCTATGAATAAGATTCTTCCAGTTTCCAAAGGCTGATCTTCCAAATCTTCTCTGACTTTCATTTGGAGGTTAACCAATTCAAGGCAATCATGTTCYAAATACTCCATAGGCTCTCCCATTAGAAATTGTGCTGGATTGAGGGCATTGGATGTGATAAATTCTAAGTCCTCTGTGTTCACTAATATTATTTCATATTTTAATATCCTGGCATCGGTTAGCCACTGCTGAGCCCTTTGTCTCAGTATTGCCTTAAGGTCATGCRGAGTATGCACTTTAATTTTTCCTTGTAACGTCAATTTTTGGGTCTCCTCTATCAGGATTGCGGTTGCTGCTACTGCTTGTATACACATTGGCCAGCCTCTAGTCACTGGATCTAACAATTTGGAGGTGTAAGCCWTGGGTTTTCTGCAGCTTCTCCACTCTTGAGYTAGTACACCGTAAGCTATACTTCCTTCCGCACTCACAAACAGGTCAAAGCTCTTCCTGARGTCTGGTAAGCTTAGGACTGGGGCAGAAGACAATTTGTCTTTTAGGTTCTCTAATTGTTGGTCATCTTCAGCTGTCCAATTTAGGGGATCCGGAGCTACTAACTTATTGTATAAAAATTTTACACTCTGCGTGTATTGATCTAATCATAACTTGCATTATCCAAACAGGCCCAGGAGTTTTCTCACATCTCTTTTTGGTTTTGGGGYTGGGAGAGCTAAAATGCCTGAAATTCTGTCAGGGCTTAATTTCTTATACCCCCCTCCTATTATGTGCCCCAAGTATGTTACTTCTGATTGYACAAATTGCAGTTTTTCTTGGGAAACCTTAGTCCTTTCTCCCCTAGAAAATTTAAAAGTTCAATGCTAGTTCTTCTGACCTGATCTTTTCCCTTCCCTGACACCATCAGGTCATCAACATACTGCAGAATCTGCAATTCTTCTTCAGGGGCAAATTGTTCCAACAAACTCTCTAAAGCTTGTCCAAAGAGGTTGGGGGATTCTGTGAACCCTTGTGGCAAGCGGGTCCACCTTAGCTGTTGTCTCCTTTTTGCATTCGGGTCTTCCCATTCAAACACAAACGAATCTCTACATTCCATTGCCAGAGGACACGCCCAAAAAGCATCTTTCAAATCTATAACAGTGAACCAAGCATGTTCTCCTGGAATTCAGCTTAGGAGACTATACGGGTTGGGCACAACTGGATGTCTGGCAATGGTCCTTTTGTTGACTTCCCTCAAATCTTGTATCAGCCTGTATTTCCCTTCAGCTTCCTTAACTGCCAGTATAGGGGTATTATGTGGTGACATACAGGGTTCTAAAATTCCTTCTTGCAACAGTTGTTCAATAACTACGGCAAGCCCCTTTTTTCCTTCTAGGGAAATCGGATACTGTTTAACCCGTATGGGTGAAGTACCATCTTGTATTTTTATTGTTATCGGTGGAATGTCTAATAAGCCTTGCTTTCCCCCTTCAGCCCATACTTTGGGGTTTATCTCGGCAACATCTCCTTGGGATAACTTCATCACTTGTACTACCATCTTCCCTTTTCTTGGAACAATCCCAACTCCCAAATGAACTTGCAGATCCCTTCCTAACAAACTTTTCTCTAGCTTAGGCAGATAAATAAAATTAGCTTCAAGCTGTCTTGAGTTTCCAATTATTTTTACATTTTCAATCACTGATGGTCTAAATGGTTTCCCTTCAGCACCTAACACTTCAMAAAATTTYCTCCCAATTTCCATACCTTTTGGTATTTTGTTGAGACAGGACTTATCTGCTCCTGTATCAACCAAAAATTCAAATTCTCATTTAGGGGTCCCACCTCAAAATTTACCAAGGGCTCTTCTAGATGTTGCATTGGGTCCCCTATAGTATAAAGCCCCTGACACCCCTAATCGTCACCCCTAAGAGCCTTCTCTAAGGCTTCTTGTTCCTTGGCTATGGCCTCATCGAGACTGAGTTTTCTACAAAACCTCCTGACGTGTCCTGCCTCTCCACAATAGTAGCAGCGTCGTTCACTCAAAGGGACTTGAGGTCTCTCCATCCCTCTTGTACTTGACCCTACAAGAGGCCTATCCTTGCCTCCTCCTGGTGGTGGATTCGCCCATTCTTTGGTTACTCTGGATTGTGATTTAGAATTGCTTGCCCCTACACTTTCTCTTGCTACTGCAACCATGATTTTAGCCTTGGCCTTTGCTTTTTCTTCATCCCTCCTTAAATACACCTTCAATGCCTCTCGTAGTAACTCATTAATGTCCTTTTCTTGCCAATCTTCAATCTTTTCCAGTTTCCTCCGTATATCTGGCCAAGATTTGGTAACAAAYTGGACCTTTAGTAGCACTTGACTTTCTGGGGTGTCTGGGTCTATTCTAGAGTACAACTGGAAGTTCCGCTTCAGGCGATTAAGCCAAGTRGCAGGAGCTTCATCCTGCTCTTGGGCACCCTCAAATGCCAATTTGGTATTAATTCCTTTGGGAACTGACTCTTTGATCCCCTGAATTATCAAAGATCTATATTCCATCATGGCCTTTCTCCCTTCCTCCTGATTAGGGTTCCAGTTGGGATCTGTTAGTGGCAATTTCTGTTCACCTGATGGCACCTGGGGTCCCGGATGGTTATCTTTCTCCCAAACTCTTATGCTRGCTGCTCTAATCATCTGGACCTCTTCTGGGGAAAATAATATACTCAGAATGGAATTCATCTCCCCCCAAGTGTAGATATTCGGACCCAAGAATAGCTTGGTTGGCTATGCCCACTGGGTCCTCAACTAAATGCCCTAACTCTCTATTGAATCCTCTCACCTCAGAAGCCATTAGAGGAGCATTCACAAAGCCAACACCTCCTACTACTCCTCCCATAGGAACCTCTCTGAGGGGAAAAGTCTCTCTACCTTGGAGGTCTTGGATCTGGTACTACAGTACGGCCCATCTTCAGACTCCAAACTACTACTTTGAGGGATATCTGGGTTACCCTGAAGTTTCTGCAGATCTGCAGGTGTATTTGGTGCTAGCTGTTCACTGGGCAAGGAGGCATTTGTGTCCCAACTAGGAGGAGGTAAAGGGACAGCAATAGGAGGGGGAGAAGAGATTGGGTGCAGATTAAGTGGAGCTGGAGAAGTGGTGGAGAATGCAGCAGGTGTAGTAGGCACTTGTGGTGGAGCAGAAGCAACTGGAGGAGCCAAAGAGGGTGGTGAGGGAGTGGTTACTAGGGAAGATACTGAATCTATCATAGGGGAGGCTAGAGAGGTAGAAGGAGGAATCTGAGCAGGTGGTGATGAGATGGCAGTCGGGGGAAGAACCGGACCTGCCATTTCAGGTGCCCAGGGAAGAGGATTATAAGGTGGAGGGACAGAAGGAGGCAAATAATCCAGAGGGTCCCATCTTTTACTAATTTCAGCATCCCCTCCTTCATTCCCCTCTTTCTTCTTCTGTACCTTACAAACTCGAACACCTTCATCCCCAAAAGCACTCTTCAACCAGCAAGCTACATACAATAATTGCTCAGGATCGGTATTTCCTCGAGCTGTCAGGTAATGACTTAGTTGTTGGCACATCCACTTATCCTTTGTCCCACACCAAGGCCATCCTCCTTGCACCTCTAATTCTGGCCAGACTTCTACACAATAGTGGATCATCTTCACTTTATCTAATCCCTCCGTGGCCTCTATAGAATCCCATTTCTCTAACAGTTCCCCTAAGGGGCTATTGGGAGGTATATTCATCAGTCTCTTGCCTGTCTTCTTACTATTACACCCTCCCATTTTTCAGGTCTCAACAGAAAAAAATCCCAAAGGTGCCTCTACTGACAGGTAATCTCCAAAAATTTTGTTTGAGGAGCTTCAGCCTCCTCCACCAAACTTCAAAATTTTTTTTTTTTGCCTGATGCTCAGGACTTTACACTGAAACAACTGCCTGATCTCTTGATTGCCTGGCTTCAGGTCTTACATCTATCAGGACTTAAAAACAAACCTCAGCCTCCTTCGCTGGGATTTGTGCCTGACCGCTTTTGTCAGGACTTAATTTGCCTGCAGGGCTTGTGAGCTTGCCAGAATCCTACTCGAGATTTTCAATCTGCCTGGTCTCTTGATTGCCTGACTTTAACGTCAGGTCTTATATCTACCAGGACTTGAAAACAAACCCCAGCCTCACTGGGATCTGTGCCTGACCGCTTTGTCAGGACTTTTGAGGGTGCGTGCCGCTCATACAACTATTCCCTCCGCATGCCCGGAGRGGGGGGGGGCCCTCTTTCCCCCTTGGGAGACGACTCACTCACGCTAGGTCCACGCGCTTCCCCCTGTTCCCGGCCAGCTCCCTCATGGGARTTCGGAAACACGGTACTGAGGGGTACTCACTCAAACACACACACTCGCTSGTCTCCCACTCCTGCCGCCGGATTTCTCACCAGTCTGGCGCTCCGGTGCTCCTCAGTGTCACTGGTCCCAAGCTGATCTCTCTGGTCCTGATAGCCAGCTGTCCTGGAGATCCAAGATGGTCAGTTCTGGTGTCCTCTTCTAGCGTGGCTATCCCCCAGCTGAAATAAACAGGGCAGGAGACTTYTTTCTCCTTTTAATGCCTTTATTAAAAGTGATCAGCTCAGGATTGGGCACCTCGATGGGTCTGCAGTCTCCCGTCGTCTCTCCCAGGGTGACGCTGAGGAGGAGGATATGTGCAGCTTTGTCCACTGGGGGCAGAGCTGGGGGGGTCCAGTCCTCGTGGGAGCCTTGTGGGCGTGACCCCAGAATGTCCACAGCCTGGTACCCCCTCCGGCTCACAGTTTTGGGATGACTATCCAGCTCAGGGTGAGGGGCGATGAAGGTTCTGCAGGCCCAGCACACTGTGCCTCACATCCAGACATCACTCTAATTTCTCAACTCTATATTGGCTCGTTGTTTTGGGGGTCTCTTCAGTATTTTTGGAGTAGTGGCTTCTCATTGCATGCTGGTCCTGAGGTTATTTTGCATGCCCCCCCCCCCCTTTGTCTTGTCTCTTCTCCTGTCTGGGTAAGTTCCCCGCCCATCACTGCCTAGGGAGGAAGAGCTATCAACCTAGCCCGGCCAGGGCTTTCACCGATACAAAAAAGAACCATTAACAACAACTACTTGTAATTATCATAACAAACAGGTCTAGCCACTGTGGTTTGACTAGTCTTTGTAACTTTTTTCTCTCACAAAAAAATGGGCAGATTTGTTTATAACACTTATTATGCCTTATTTCCAAAATAAAAACTGACTAGTTGCAAATCACAAAATCAGAAGAAGATATCTGAATCATGGTGGGGAGAAATTAATTACTCTCAGAACTGCAACCTCTAAGGGTAACTTTGTTAAATCTAGTATTTAAATACTTTTCCCCTTGGTAAAGACATTTTATCCATTAATGCTGGAAAATAGCCTKTCATGGGATTCATTCCAAATCAAATTTAGGAGAGAAGCAGGGATAGTGTGTCCGCTGACACATGTGCAATTAAACAAGTACATGCTCTCGTAACAAAGAGCCAACTTAATTACCTCCCAAGTATAAAGCTTACAAAGAAGATGTGAACTTTATTCCAGAAAGTTTACCCAGCAAACATAAGGGAAAGAATGTGGAAGAAATTTATGTAAAAGCAAATATTTCATACCTTATAAAATCCCCACTGTCTGGTTGCAAAAAACTCTTGGAAATGCCAATTAGTCAGGTGTCTCTTTGTCCTTTTTAATTTTCCTGCCTTTATTAAATCAATATCTCAGACAACTTAATGGCTCCCCAAAGTCTAGGTCAAACAGAGAGGCAAGAAGAGGTGGAATGAAAGGCTGTGCTTAATTTTGTGCCATGATCTAACTGTAGGTGAGGAGAGAAGGAATAATTTAGCCTGATTAAATAACTAAATATACAGTGCCTTGAAAGGAAAATTGGCCTTCACTCACAGAACTATGGAGATAATTCCTGACCAAAAACCATTACCACTGCTGGTTGCAAAGTTGAGACAAATTCTTTTCAGACGCCTTTCATTTTTTTCTGTCCTGCACAAAGTGACTTTTATCTCCTCTCTGACAGCACCCTGAAGGAGAACATCAGGACCATGTTTTAGCCCTAACTGCACCCAAAGAACCTCCCACCTTCAGGGGCCAAACAAGACTCTGCTGCCCCTGAGTTTGGCTCGGCCCTTTACAGCAGGTGAGTGAAATCTAGCTGTGGCACATGGAGGAGAGCAGTCACTACTTCTGTCAGCTGACTTTTGTCAGCTTCAGGGACACTTGGGGGTTTGGAATATCATAGTGTGGAATACCATACATGAGAGGGAAAATTGCTTTGGTAGAGCAAAAACACTATGACTGAGGAGAGTAAAAATGAGGAGGACCAATCTCATCCATAGCAAAGTTTGCAAGGACAGAGCCTGAGTTGCAAAAGCTGATACAATTCCACCAATCTTGAGAGAGGTATCCACCATTTGCATAAGCTGGAGATCTGGCTAAGGAGGTGTATTCCAAGCTACTACTTTTTGAAATGATGGCGTTGAGTCAAGGTAAGAAGTGAACTATCTGTTGAATGTTCTGTTTTCATGCCTCTTGATTTGATAGGACTTCAGAGCAACAAGTTACTTAAATTAAACACTTCAGCTTGATACCTAAAGAGGGGATGAGATAATTACAACCTAATCCTACTAAATCCTCTCTTCCCATCCCCTAAAGACTGCTTACATTCTTGCTAAGAAAGCAGGCCTTCCCCAGCTCAATGATTGGACTCATAGGAAAGACTATTTCATAAAAATGAAGTGTAAATATGCAAAATTAACCCCATGCATTTCTGGGAACCCAGAATAGATTTAAATGCATCTCAGTAACATCTCTATGATATGAAAATGTTAGAGGTTCCAGGGAGAACAAGAAGTGGGAGTCTACTCAATAATGAACTTCTATCCTAAAACTTGCTATTGACTAAAGGCAAAGAGGGAAAGCAGAGGCTTTCACTGCTGTAAAACGGCAGAGAACAACACAGAGAGGGGTAAAAAATACATAAAATGTTACCCTTGATTTAGTCAATAGCTGAGCCAGAGCACAGATCAGGGGTAGGGCAGGAGGAGAATTAGGACTGCACATGTCTTTGCCTGGATAATATGAGGGATGACACCACTAGAGACAAGAGAGAATGTAATTCTCATAATGCTCCTCTACTGCAAACAAGTAGAGTCATCTTCAGCTTGGAAATTAATAAAATAAGATGCAAAGTGATCCTAGCAGGGTTTTTCAAAGGTTAATTAAATTATTTAGAGTGCAACCCACAAAAAGCAGCATCAGGTTTTCAAAGAAGCCCAGGTATAGAGCTTTTGCTGTGTTGGTGTCTTCATCTACTCGTAATAGAAATTGTAAGAAGTATTAAGAAAGAATTCTTTAATTTTAAATCGATCAGAAACAGTTCTTCCTTCTCCCTAGCTGCTTCACTTTCACAATGAAAATGGATGTTGAGAAGTTTGTTCAGCAGTGGTTTGTTCAGCAGTGGTTTGGACACCTAACTTCTTAAATTATTTAAGTGAAAAATTAGACCTGGAAATCAAACTGAAAAACCCAAATACTTCACTTAAAAAATGGTAACAGTGCAGTTGTTTGAATGACTAGAAATTGCTTTCATGGATTTATACAGTTACCAAAGCAGAGTACTCTGTAATGCAAATCCCAGTTCTCATTAACAACATTAAAAAATGGGGATTTTCTTCCATGTTTGAGTGAGCAATCACGTTTTGTTCAAAAGGGAGTACCAAAATAATTGTTGCTGCCATTTTCATCTCTGTGCCTTAAGTCTGACTTGCTTGTTCTCTGAAAAGCAGTGTAGCAAATGAATTTGATCACCAGTTTTCAATGTGCATGGATGAATGTGGCTGGTTCATGTTTAATATAATTCTCTCATCTGTAGCACTAGATTTGGTCTGTACACCTCTTGATACTTCACATGCTGATGGCACAGATCAAAGCAAGATAACACAGATTTTAATGAGAAACCATTAAAAGTGTGTTTATTCCACATTTAGCCAAATCAATTAACATTTAAGATCTCATGAGAGAAATTTCTAATATTTTTGCCTATCACAACTTTAATGCATGTGGCATGATGAAAATGATAGTTATTTCAGTGCTTAGGGAGTTTCGGCTGCCAAAATAAAAACCCACACCTGCGTAATCCTGAGAACAGGAGGCTCCACACTTTGGGGGGATTCATATCCATGGCAGAGTTTCCTGGATCAGGACCATTTTTTATTTTATACCCATGGACTGAAAATTCCTGGGTTCTTCAGCTTTGGCTTCTATGAGTTGCAGGAGTGGATGAGTCATTTAACCTCATACCTAACATGTCATTTCCCATCATCTATTGAGTATGCAACCATAAGAAGATGAAGCAAAACCCCAGCTATTTCTTATCTCACAACTGTGTTTATTTTGAGTTAATCAGTCATACTGACATCTGTTTGGCCCTAATCCTGATTTTGTTAGTAAGTCATTTGTGTAAATCTGTTCGGTGCAAAACCATGCCTTAGTGCACCCTGAAGACTGATGAATGCATTCTGGAAGCCAGTAATACTTTAGGATAAGTCCACATAGAAACTTCACTAATCTTCCAATAAATGTAGTCTGTGAATGAGCTCATGAACCTCCAGAAGACCAACTTTATCTCTGGGGTCGAAGTCAAACAATGGGCAAGTTTCCAAATAGGAAAAAAGCAACCTCCTTACTCCCCACAATCTTCCCCCAATCTCTGCTGTTGCTTAAAAAAATGGCCCACTCTTTTATATGTGCCCTTGAAAATACTGCAGTTATTTAATTATTCTGTTTCTTGTCTCATGGTAATTCTCCTAGATCCTTTCTACAACAATGGTTCATATTTCTGAAGGCCAGAGCCAGCCAGACCTGGTCTGGCCTCTTGCATAACATGCACCACAGCATTTCACTCTCTGATCTCTGAATCAAGCATTGTACCTTGCGGGAATTCCAGGGGATCTTTTTTGACTCCAGGCTCTGGAGAATTTACCACATCCTTGGTTATCTGTTCCAGACATATGTTGCCTTCATGGTTAGGACATTTGCAATTTGAATTTTTCTGATTTTTTATCTTTTAAGTCTTCTGTCCCACTGCGGTCAAGGCACAGCGAGGTCTCTTTAGTATCCTTCATGCCATGCAAAGCTTCAGGCTGAGACCCAGAAGGCCTCTCCATCTCCTACTCAGATGAACACATTACCTGGAGCTGCTCACATCCTCAGCAGTCAAAGAGGGTTTAACACCAAATTCTCTCCGATAACTCTTCTCTGAAATCTCTTCAGGTTCTCAGCCTTTGGTCTGAGGGCATTAACCAGTGCAGCAGGCAGTAGAACTGGGCAGGGTGGAACACTTTTACTCCTGAGCAGTTCTTCTTGGACATAGCCCAGCCCTGTCTCACTGCACAGGCCCCACTGCCACATCAGGCCACTTTGATCACTCACCTGCCTAGTTGTACCTTGTCACTACTTCCCAGAAAACACTGCTTCCTCATCCAGTCTGCAGTGTTTATTTCTCGTCTGCCTAATCTCTCATTYGTCCTCTTTCTTAAAAAACACGTTTTTTCACCACTAGGCTTCCTGGAAGCACTGGTTATGCCACTCTGACTTTGGCTATGTATTTCCCAGGAAATTACACTTCACCTGGAAGCTTGGCATATTCTCTGTTACAAAAGAAAGCTTATAGTAATGACTTCTTATTTCTGTCTACTTCCTTATGTCCTTATTTCTGTTAATTCCTTATCTCCCTTGAGTTGCTCTAGCTGGAAAATGGAGTCCCAGAACAGACTTCTCAAAAAGTCTGCATTTATTGGCTCCACAGGCTCCCGTTGGGATGTGAGATTCACAGGCATGTTTCACAGGGGAGGCACAGGGGATGGCTGTGCCAAAGCTGTAGCACTTCAGCAGTGACTGTATTCACATCCAGACATTTAATTTTCTTTCATCCTACACTGTCATATAACCTGTATTCATAGCAGGCTCCTGTGAATGCACAAATAAGCATATTGGTGAAAACTGGGAGCATTAAACTCTGGTGTTCTGCCATCATGCATGCCTACTGTGGACCCACAGTAATCCCACAAAATGTCACAGGGATTCAGATAGGCCTGCACCCTCTCCTCCAGATGAGGAGCACTGGCAGAGTCTTTTGCTCCACAGCAGATGTCTGCTTTCCATATAATCCCAGGACCTTAACAATGCTGAGGTCTTTATTCTTCAGCTACTTTTGCTGAAATAAGACAACCACTTCAAAAGTTTCTGAGGGGAGGAGGAATGACACACAGGCAGGCAGACACTCATGCAGATGGACAGTCACAGGCTGAAAAGAGAAGGAGATAAATAATTTGTATTGTGGGAGTTTGTCCTTAGTCACCTTACCAATCTTTTCTCCTCTACTTTACAATCTCTGTTGTGAAATTTCTGGCTGCTCACCCTTGATGCACGCTGAGAAAAATGCTACTAGTGTTTTTATCCTTCTGGTAGCCACTTTTCTAGAAAGATTTCTTTTCCTTGTAAATTCATATAACAGGAAACACCAAGAAAGGTACAAAAAATGACTGCTTAGTGTACCCAGGCTCCATCTGTTGCTCTCAATAAGTCCCAGGAAAGTACTTAATGTTGGCCACTTATAAAAGACCACTGAAATCTGTGAGAGTCTTCTGAAGCAGCTCACAGCCTGTGAGTCTGCAAACCCAGAAAGCATCCCAAGAGCTTTATTTGGGACCATGCTACATTAAGCACAGCATAATGAGTGGCTGCATCTGAATGTCAGTGCAGAAATCCCCAGGRTGCCACTGAGGGCACTCCACACAGTGGGAAGGGGACAGCTATGTCAGTTTGGGAAGAACTTCACCTTGACTTGCCTGCTCCCAGATGGCTGTCTGGACAATGCATTTTCCAGAGTGTGGATGTGGCCAAACATCTCACAGTCACACCAGTCTGGGCTGGGATCACCCCATCTCTCTTTCTCCCTGAGGCAGAAGTGCTCTGGCAACACCAGGGTAGACCCTGTAGCAGGAGGCAGAGAAACGACCCCTGTCAGGTGCCAGGTTTGCTTTACAGGGACTGTTAGTACAGTTAAAACACACCAGCAAAAACCAGGCTGCACACCCAGAGTATCACACAAGGCCTCCTCTATCAGCCCAGCCAATTTGCTGCTCTCATGGGAAAAATCAAAGGGCCCAAGGCAGCAGACAGTCTGTTAGCAAGCTTCAGAAATAGTGAGTGGCTGATGTCTAGACTCAGGAAAGGAAATTCCTGTCCATGTTCAGAAGAGCCACACAGATACACAAATAAAAATAACTGGAAGGCATGTGCTGCTGAAGTCTTTGCTAGTAGCCTGAGGGAAACGTGGTAGTTAGGCAGAAGCAGCAAGCCAGGCACCTACTTAGACATAACCTGTCAGGCCTACTGAGGATGGTGCCCTGACAGACAAGTCTTAGAGAAACCTGATCCAGTATGGTAGCACAGAACTGCCTCTACAGCAAATGTAAGGGGCAAAGCCTGGGGAGAGACCCCAGACACATTGAATAGCTCAAGATCTACAGGAGAAGGTTACAGGTTGTTGCAATGGCTGAAACAGACAAACGTTTGGAGCTGTTACAGCTTCTATCTTTTGGCCTGGGAGCCCATCTGTGTTCAGATGCATTCTTCTCTCTCTGAGAAGGGAACTGGGTGATATGTGCATACCCATAAGACTCTAGAAAATTCCTGGCCCAAACATATTTATCACATTATAATGACCTGTAGAAGTTCCCAGGTTTTGATGAGAATTATGTAATGTGGTTCCAAACACAGACCTAATTTTTCTGCCATTATAATGACCACAATCTCTTACACACACACACACACCACCACCACCACCACCATCAACAACAACAAAAAAAAGAGGCAGGTCAAGGGTCTGCAAATCATACTGACCTGGTTCTCTAATTAATAGCAATACAAAGTGGAGCTTTCTTTGCCTTTTTCTTTTCCCCCTAAGATATTTGCTACTAGACTGGAGAGCATCCTGCTGCATTTAGCAAAGACCAGAGCAGATTCACAAAGACTAGCCAGGCCTCAGGCATTATGTGATCTGAATGCAATTTCTCCACCCATTCAACAAACACCCTATGTTTATTAATTTCATAAGAGGCTAATGGGGATGAAGGGAGGGAGGGAGGGAGGAAGGAAAGGAAGGAAGGAGGAGGGAGAGGAGGAAATGCTCTTTGACCATGCAGAATGCCAGAGTTCAGAGAATTGTTACTAGCACAGTATGCTGAAACTAGAGCTGGGCAGTCTCTTTACTTCACAGCAAAACTTGCCTTAGGACTGCAAAACAAGATTTCTGTTCCACTGGGCTGGCACACAGCATACAACACAGGCAGGAAGTGAAGAAGAATTTACCAATGAGAGGTCACGGGAATGTAAACGAAAGTGGTTTTCTTTTACAAAATAAGAGTTGGGACTATAACGCTGCTCTTTCACATCACTAGGTCATTCTACTGGCATGCTCAAGCCCAGCAAACCTTTCTGGTTGCCTGGACCACTGTGGCAGGCCCCTCCCACAGACAAGCTCCTTGTAGGAGAAGGCAGCTCTGAGCAAAGCTGGTGTCCATYGGGACCCTGGACACACAAAGTATGGCCAGCATTCTCAGAATGCTATCCCAGCAGCGCCCACAGCTCTTGGGCAGGAGATAAAGACTGCAACTCTCATAGCAATTCATAGTCTCCACATTCTTTTTCTCTACTGGCTTCAGATAAAAGAGTGTTTGTGAGCAGACCAGAGGCTACTGAGCTTGAATCAATGAGTTCTGTGCATCCAAGCAGCCTTGCTGTAGGGATTTCTCTTGTACCTAGTGTCTCACCCTCTTCCAAGATCCACAGCTAAGCCTCATTGCAAATTTTGACAGAAGCTGTGAATCAATGTTTGCTCCTAAAATCTCCTTTCTTGGCCAAAGCATTGCTTATCACAGCTCTCCTTCCTTACCTTGCAGGCTGATTACTGCCTTCTTGGTCCACATTTGAAAATTCCCTAAGGAGCCAGCAGTGTTCCCACCTACACAGAAGAGACTGTGAAGATGTGGATGCACTTCATCCACCTATACACATATTAATGCAAGTTGTACTTAGTTCACTCTATCCCACCATTTGCTCCCAGATAAAAGAGGCTTTATGCTTTTGTTTGAGACAAGTATTTGGTTTAGAGTGTGAGTTACTAAGTGAAAACATCATAACCTACACTGCAGGAGAAGAGGATAATAGATCTATCTAATTCTCTCTTTTCACCTTACATTTGCTAGATCCTGCACATCTGGTTACATCTATGTGGGATAAAGGAGAGAGACTTCATGTAGCTCACGTAGAAAAAAATGCTCAGTAGCTTTTGTTSTGATAAAAACACCATCACATTATATGTTGTCTTGGTTTGGAAAGACAGGTGTCTGCTAAGGAAGGCAGGAGCCTCCCCTGAAATGGAAAAATGTAAACCCCCTCCCTCCGAATAGCTATAAATTTTAAATTAAGGGGCTCTCAGGCAAAAATATGGGAGCAGGAATAACAGTTCTTTATTAGGGAAGAAAATAAAAGATAAAATAAACAATGCAGTAAATCAAAACAACACTGACAGAGTCAGAACACAACCTGATACCCGGTTGGTCAGGGTGTTGGTCCAATTGGAATTGTGGCTGCAGTCCTMCTGGAGTGTCAGGTGTGGTTCTGTTGGAGGAGGGATCCTCTAGAAGAGGTGTAGTCTTCCTCTGAAGATCCAGTGGAAGAGGCAGCTGTTCCTCTGGGAAATCCAGTGGAGGATTCTGGTGTTCCAGAATTTTAGGATTATATCTGGGTAGAATGCTTGGCTCTTCCCTCTGAGCAAAGCATCTCACAATGGGATGCTATAGTTATTATCAGTCATACAGTGATATTCAATAGCCTATTATCAGCAGATGTCTCCCCAGACAGAGGATTGGTTGTTAAAGAGATAAGGAAAACTGCCCTCTTAACAGAAGACAACTGCCATACAAATGGCAAATAGAATACAACTTGCCTTGCAATCTGGGACATATGTACATTACACAAAACGTAATCAATTGTCTGTAAATGATAGTTGATACAGGACAGAGTTCCCCTCCAGGCTTTTTTTCAGTGAGATTCCAGTTGGAAAGCTAATGCCATGGTTGCACTCTTCATTGATGAAGAGTTACACAAAAGGGACTTCAAATACCATGAACCATAAACCACCTCCTCGAAACCTATTCCTAGGAGCAGATGGCTTACACTGTTTGCCGAAACTTTTGTCCAGTGTGGAGAGCATTCAGTGGATGCTATAAATTAATACGTGACTTTTTTTTTCCTGCACCCAAGGAGTTTGCTATGAATTTATACACTGAACAGCTTTTCTCTCAGTTGTAAGACAGATTAGGTCACCAGAATTACAGTAAATACTGAACCCAGGAACACTGAATTTTGCGTTGGTCCATCATGCTTTTTACTTGTCAATTCTGCTCATGTAGGTGGCAGTGACTATTGAACAATTTCAAGACTGCACAGTCACAGACTAATTGAAAGCTTATAGAAATCTGGCAGAAACCTCTTCCTGACACCCTGGGCCCCTATCACACCCTATTTATATGCACATTCTTTTGAAGATTCGAAGTCAGCTAGAAAGGATAAAGTGAGAATGCACCTGAATAAAGAAGCACATAATCTGTTTATTTTCTTCCTTCTGTCCTTCCATCATATTCATTTTTTAATGGGTAAAATTTTTTTCAGTCCCTTAAATTGCACACTCTGTTTCTTAACTGTTTTTTAACTATATGGTGCAGCCAGGTGGTGAACCAATAATATTTTTCACCTCTGTTGACACAATTAAACACTATAATTTTCAACCACCAGGAAAAGTTGGCTGGTTGAGTAAGAGCAGTTTGACAACTGAGATATTTATGTACAGCCAAAATGAGATAGTGCCCTATATTTTAAACAGTTCAAGTCAGAGGAGAAAAATGTAAAATTGGTTCCTAGATAATAATGCCTAATCTTTGTTTTTATGGCACATTGCWGTGCAATTAAGGTTGGCTCATGAAAGCTGTGCATGAGCACACTCAAATCACTGAATAACCTCATAGATGGCAGGAAGAAAAACAAATACTCTACTGTTTATACTTTCTGAAGTAAAGTCTTCAAGATAAACAGTGTGTCAGGCTGACAGGTGTGACTTCTTTAGCCTTTGCCTGATGAATTTTTCATTCACAGCTGAGACTGATAGCCTGAAACTGTTGATGGAAAAACCCTTGTTCAGATTTTGATGGGAATATGACTATCTGGGTTTTAGAAGGGTCTGACTTCTGTGCAAGGCATGGGGGGAGGACGGTGCTGCAGCTATGCAGGATTGGTGTCTCACTCAAGGTATGCAATATAAGAGCATAGAATTGTCTAGTAAGATGATCAGATGCTTCTTCACCATGATACCTAGAAAGCAGAAAGGTTCTTCAGAGGCTTCTTCTTAATTCTTCATAAAAATCCCAAAGAGTCCACACCATTCTTGATTTCGGCAGGTTCTTCACTTGCCAGTGTCCAGTTCTTTATGGAACTGTTGCTAGTAACCACATGACAGAAGTATTAATAGCATCTTCCTGTGGATGGTTGTGCTTGTCCAGGATTTTAGCTTAAGTCAGCCTGGGTCCAAGGAGGACTGAAGCATGGATGGAGAGACATGTAATTGTATTGAACACAATTAGGAGAAAGAGATGAGCAGGGATCATCTGTACAAGCAATTTCATATTGTCAAAGAAAGACTGCAATCTCCAGGCTAACCAAATATGAATAAAAGGTTTGCTGAGCCCACGCCAGTACATGGAAATTCCAAGAACAACAAGCTAATCCAATAAGATCCAATAAGACATTGAGATTGAGAAGTAGAGAGACAAATTGTGTTCATACTCCATGAAAATACAGAGCAATTGTAAATCCTATAAACTCTCCAAGATTATTTTTCTTGTCCAAGAAAATCACTTCTGTCTCAAATGGCTTGAATTTAAACCAACTAGCTCAAATCCTTGCCCTTAATCACTGAGAAAATAAAGAGAAAGTAAGATCAAAGTTCAAAGTGAAGCGGAGGGGCAGCACATGGAGCTGGGCACAAGGATGGCGTGCCAGGCAGATCCAGACACTGCTCCACCACTCCCACATGGGGCTGGGGCCAGATAGGGTTTGTTACCTTGAAAAGCTCTAACAGCAGGAACCAAAGGGGCACCCCCTTCCCTGCCTGAGATTTCTGAAGGGCTGTCACACTTCAGAGGACTTCTCAGTGGCCAGTGGCCCCATGTGGATGCACGACAGCTCCAAGATGTCACTTCTGTGTTGTCAAGCATCTGCAAATGTTTGGGAAGAGGAGGAAGGATATGTGCAACCCTTCACTGCTTCTCTTACACAAAATATTCTAGTGCATTAGCAGTCTTTCCAGCTGCTTCAGGCATAGATAATTTCAAGTTTTTCAGAGTAATTATCTGCACAGTCCCTTTTCCCCCCTCTCAAACAGCTGATTTATAAGGTGATGGCAAGACTATACTCCATCAGGTCAGCTAGAAGTGAAGGAGAGATGAAAACTGACTCTAAAAATTTTATTATTTTTTAGGTAGTAAGTTACAAATATTGCTGAGGAAAGGCAAAAAGATTGGAAAGCTCTGAGCATGCCTTAAATGTAAAACAATGGGAAAATAAGGGCTAGGCTAGGACTGAATTGCACAGGAGTCTAGACCACACACACACAAAAATGTGTATGTCAGTTCAGAGCTCAAGACCAAGCATGGGTTTTTTCATCCCCACAGATGATAACTGGATGATCAATTCTTCCCCAGAAGTTCATTTTCACTTATAAGAGTGACTTTGTAAAAAAATCTTCTTTCCCCGAGTATCCAGTACCTCCCATGCTTACTCCAGCAACCATATGTGCATTAATTTTTGCTGTTGTTAGCACTGAAAAGCCAATGGAGTCACAACAGTTAATTCCAAAATGCAAAAAAAAAGGGGGTTGCAAACAAGAAAAGACTGTGACCAGCAGACTCCTTGCTGTCAGTGGCAACACTCTGCCAACACGACTGGCAGTGACAACAGTGAGCATAGGGAATTAAACAGAAATCCTCTACCCTTCTCCATTTACTACATTTAATCCAGGCTTGGCAATGTCCTTTGTAAACAAATTCCACATTGCTATTTTTTTTTCCAAAAGACCTGCTGTTCTGTCCACAACACAGAACAACTGACATACAGCACTTCTAGAAGGATAAACACTTTCTATTTTTCTTTTTTTAAAGCTTTTTAAAGACTGAGGTCTCTGTTCTTCTTGCTACCTGAACTTTTCCTAAAGCTTAAACTGCACAGTATCTTCTTTGATGTGTTTGCTCATTTTCTTAAAAAAAAATCAGTTAAAAATAACCAGGAGGAAAGAGATGGTGTGTCTCTACAAGGCTAGCGTATCAGATATCCTGTGTTATAAATGTACATGAGTGGAATAGTCAAATGAAAAGACTGAAGTTCAGTTTAGAGGCCCATGCCAAAAGGAAATGGAATCATGGTGATAGTGTGAGAAAACATTAGTTATAAAGAGATGCAGAGGCAGGAGGAGCAGAACGACATCCTTGTTTTACTTTGCAGAACCAGGGAGCACCCAGCTGAGCAGGATGCGGGGAGATGAGCTCCCAGCTGGGCACAAGGCAGAGCAGAGCATGGCTGGCGACCCCGAAGTTTCCTGCAGCCAGGAGGGTGTTCCTAGAATGTCTGAAAGGAAAACTTGGCAAGTAATATGGGAGCTGGATGAAAAGGGAGAAAGACTGGGGATTAAAAATGATCACTTTCCAGAAATAAAAACAAAAACCAGCCACCAATTTCTCCCTTGCATAACAGAAGACATGGGGATACCAATATATACCAGCACTATGATAAACTCACTCACTCACTTCCCCATTCCTGTTAGCTTGCACTGGCTTTTTCATTATTTATCAGAAGGAAAAGGCAGGAGTTTTGTTCACAGAGTGATTTAAATAACAAAGCCTGAACCGAGGAGCATGATGCCCCAGCTCTGCCCCAATGACAAAAGCAACCGGCTGTGAGGCACACTTCCCTATCTGCTGGCAGCACAGCAATCCAACACTGTGCTACCCAAGGCTGCAGCCACCCACGGCTGGTGCAAGCACAGAACACGACCTTTTCCTCCATAAATAACAGTACTCCAAGTGTCATTATTACATTCTTTCATGTGTGATGCAAGCCATTCCCAGGAATAAATTGTCTGGTGCATGATTATGCAGAGTGGTTTTATTGAGAGACAGTTAAAGAAAACACTGCCCACACCAGATTAGTCGTGGACAAATCAGAGAAAACTATGAAATAGCATACACATTTTTTAAGTGTTGCATTAAACACACTTCAAAATCCTAACATCTGACTATTTGTATTCTTTTATCTGTTGCTGCATAATCCCCAGCCTTAGGTTCCAGCAACTGAAAACACTTAAGACTCAAGACAAAATGGTGTCAGCCTCCCCAAAATCCCACCAAGGGCCTAGTTGGAGCTGATGGGTTGAACATGTCCAGTCAATGCTGACTCTAATCTCATTAGGTACAGCCAAGGACTGCTGCCTCATAATACAGAAAAGCACGAGTTTGCCAAAGAACTGGTTTGCAGTCAAAATCAATACTCAAATAAAAACAATCTCAAAATACAAACAATGTCCTAATTATATCTCCCCTGAACACTAATAGAATATTACAGTCATTAAAAATAGAACTTTCAGAAAATAACGGTCTTTTGAAGGCCCTCAGCCACCGGCCTCTCCCTCCCACACATTTGTAGCACTCATTGCCTTTACTCATCTGTTGTCATCCTCGAGCTGTGAGAGGTCACACATTGACCCTGCCAAACCAGAAGAGGTACAGGGAGGTCTCCACCCACACACAGGGATTGGAATGTCAGATTAGATCTCTTATTTGAAGGAGTGGAGGCAGTCTGAACTTCCTCAGAAAGAGGCTCAAATCACATTGGGATGGCCACCTACATTTTTCTGCTGAATTTCTGTGCTTTAGGGAAATTTAGGCAGCATTGAGCAACTCTGCTGCTCACCATATAATGCATGGTCCATATGTCACTCTCTCTTTTGTCCATACTGACTTTAGCTGTCTGGGCAGGCAAGGGAATTATTTGTTTAAATCAAAAATATTTCAGGGTCCTCTACATGTTATTCAAATAGTAAAAACAATTATAAAATTATTTCTGGTTTACCTTCATGTGATGACACTAAGGTAATTCAATTCTTCTTGCGGCCTGTACTAGCACAAAAGGGAAAGAAGAGTAGTATGAAAGAGCAGCCCCATGACAGGGGACAGTTTTCCTTTTACTTTGAGTCCTCTCACTTCCTTTGACACCTTCATTGAACCCACAAATCTCTTGTGGGAGTGAAGGAAAGAGAATAACACTGAGTAACCGATACTGCCACCATGGCAGTGCATTATTGGAAGGTGTTTGGATACAGTCACCTATAAAGTGTACACAGGAGAGAACGGCAAATGGGGGAATCCTCCCCATGATCCTCATTATAGAGGAATTATCCAAATGGTATTTGAAGCAGTGTCAGTATTTTGACTGAGAAGGAAGCCTGATGAAAGAAGGAGTAATGTTATACCTGGAGGGACAGTGGGGGTAAGAGCATACAGAATTCAGAGGCTTCAGACAGACATTCAAAAATCTGTGGCATGGTCTCTCTAGCTCATTGGCTCATAAACTCCAGTGGCCCAGGGGATATTTTACAGCACTCCTGCCCTCCCCCTGATATGGCTTGAAAGCAGTACAATATTTTGGTCTCTAAGCTGCGCCAGCACAAACATCTGCTGAAGAAAAATTAAGAAAAGACCAGCTGTGTGAAGGGTAAACAACACAAACTTTATCATGTCTGTTGTTCCCTCCACTAATATTTTGTTTATTCACAGAACTACTTTATTTTATTGGAAATTCTGGTGTTCAGCTGGTCTCAGTCTATACAAAGAGTCTTCTCCCAATGGCATGATGCCAGTCTGCGTCAGCTATGGATCGAGCCCTACATGTAGGAGACATATTGTATTTCCCATTTTCCGGCCCTTGATCTCTGGGTTATTATCCATCCTAGGTTTGCCAGAGGTGTCTGCTTGCTGCATAACAGCTTCAAAGGGAGGCTGGACGACTGCTTGATGGAGGATGCTCAACACATATGTTCCTGGCCCTTGTACTGGCTTTTGTGTGTGCCTTTTACCCTCTCAACCCATCGTCCCTGTGACCATAAATCTTGYCTGGGACATGCTGTGAAAGTCCACAGAGGCGTCTGAACTCGTTCATGCAGCAGCACAGTGCTGAGAGGGCAGTGGCTGACAAACAAGAAGCACTTCTCCCCTCAGGTGGCCTGCTCTTCCTTGTCAGTCACACTGTAGGGAGAAGTAGCTGAAAATCAGCTATCCTGCCAAAAAGGATAGAAGAGTTTCTTGTGGGCAATGTGACTTATTTATTTATTTATTTTACTTATTTACCACCCTCTAGTCACAAGCTTGATTTTCCTAAATCTTACAAATTGCCTGCCAAGGACACAGAGCATCTGGCTTTCTTCAGCAAATAAATTGCTTGCCATGTGTCTGCTGTCCAAAAAGACATATTGCCCCCAAATTACAGTCCTGAAAAGGATTCTGTCAACATGTTTTATCAACTAATAATAATAAAAAACTCCTGTGTTTTTCTTGCAGCTATTTATAAAATGTCTCCAGAAGCCAGACTGTGAATCAGCCTCCTTATCCAACTTTTGTTTCTTCCCATGTAAATGCTCTTGGGTTCGTTATTGGAGGGCTCTTCAAAAACAGCTGGGCTGTTTTTTCAAGCAGCCTTTATTTAAAGGGTTTTGTTCTAAGTACAAAGGCCCAGATTCAGAGATCATTCATGGACTTAAAGTCAAGCATATTCTTGATTACTTTGCTGCACTGAGGCCTAAAACATTTGCATTGAAGGAAAATACACACAAGCAGCTTTCCAAACAAGCACACATAAGCATCCGTGACAGGCTGCATGCTGGCAGGCCTGGTGCTGTGGTAGCTGAAAAGGGGCTGTAAATTCCCCTCACCCTGGTAAGCTGGTAAGTGAGTCAAAGTAGCTAAATAAATTGGGACAAAGACTGTGTATGCACAGCTTTCACCTGGAAGGTGGCTGTGGCAGAATGTGGAGGGAATCCTGTCCTCAGAGATTTTCCACAGGAGCTGGCTGCACAGCTCACATTCAGGCAAAGAGCACGGGGAAGGAATTTTAGCCTAGTGTGGTTTTCAGCCATGCATGTTGCTCCTGGTGCTAAAAAGCCAGGAGCAAACCACCACAATCATCGCGGTCATCATCACCTGTCCTCTCACCCAGCAGGGCTGCAATGGCCTCATTGGTAAGAGCTCTCTCACTCATAAGTGAAGGTCCCTGTTGCATTTATCAGGACCATTGCAGGGAACTGCTCATGGGTTTGCTGTGAGCTAACTGGGTGTACTGGAGTGCAACAAGAACTGTTGCTAATTCTCATTAAATACGAGGATCTGACTCAACCCACACTGAAATCAAGGCAAAGACTCCCACAGATTTAAGTAGGTACTAGATCAAAGTCTGACTTGTAAAATCTTCAGGTCAGGGACCACAGCTTTGTTACAATCTATAGTGTGCACTAACTCTAAATAATAAGAATTTGGAGGTAATTTGATGGGCGCTTGGGAAGAAGTTTCCAAAACCTTCCAAAGAGCCTTGTTATATCAGCATACTAACGTATCCTACCACAGCTGTGTTAATCTTTTAAAATATCTTTGTACAAAGACTATAAAATCCTAGTTGGTTACGTGGGTTGCAATTGTTCTGCAAAAGCTATTCATATCAGATCAATAGCTCAACTTAAAATAAAAAGCCCATCCATCTGTTATTAATTCCTTTGCACATAATCAATGGTTTGCTGCTAATCTCCACTGCGCAAAATCTTTGAAATCTTTTCTGCTCCTCTTTGCATGCTTTTCCTCCAACATGAGATGCAACTCRAAAAGTTACCTTCAAGTTCAGAAGTCAGCTATGGATAGTCAAGCTATCCATCTCTTCCAGGGCTTTGCAGAGGAAAGCAAATAAATGCAGGAATGAAGGACAATGGAATCTCTAAAATACACGCTGTTTCCTTTGACTAACCAATGGATAGTGCAGTTCACACATGAGCAGGATTGTAAAAGCTTTTGACAGTTAAATTATRTGATAGATGAGTAATGCAATGATTGAGTCTCACAATTAATAGACAAATAATATATATATATATTTTAAGAAAAGTTTTTTAGGTTTATAGTTATGTTTTAGCCCCTCACATAGCTATCAAGAGACAGCTAGGGTTGGGACATCTGGGAGGGCTGGCTTGTCACTATGGCAACATCTGACCTCCAATCAGGATTTGAGAAAGAGATCACCACTGGTCAGCGAAGAAGGGGTTGATGGACAGAAGTTTGGGAGGGGTTAAAGAGTTGAAAAGGGGAAAACCTCCATTGTGAGTGGGCTGAGCGCACGGCAGGGAAAATGTTCCCAGCGTTGTAACCTTTTTTTCTTTATTCAGTCTTCTGTTGTATTTTTGAGAAGGTTTAATAAACCTTCCTAAACTATGAAAAGTGAGTAGTGATTTCTCACAATGAGGTGGGGTGGGGATTTTTTACATAAAGATACTGATTTAGGACTGTTTCTTCCCAGTGAGTGAGGTGTTAGTTCTGCCAGCTTTGACTGAGACATAGACTGGCTCCTTCAGTCTTACCTGGGAAATGCACAGGGAAGTCACAGGTCTGTCTGACTGCTTTGTKTTAGTGGCAGACTTCTCCTTTCCATCTCTGCAAGACCCTCAAATTGCAATTTACTCGCTAAATCACCCACAAGAACAAAACCTAGAATCCACCCTGAAATCTTATGCGGCACTTGAGGAAACTAATGGGCAAACGCCTGGCCGGCCATATATCCACTGCCTGCTGTCAAGGCAGGGATACACTTTACTGGAACTGCTTATCCCAGGATCTCTGCTGGGATACCACATCTCATAAGTGCTTCCTCTGAGATACACTATCAGCTCGCCAAGCAGCCTCCGAGTGCTCTCATCAGTTGTTGGTACAGATAACTGAAAATTTCAAGTAAGGCAAAGCACAACAGATTATTAGTCAAATGCAAGATGCTGATCTCACTAACAGCCAAAAGAAGTCCGCAGTAACTCTGCAGTAACTCTGTCTATTTGCCCTCTACAAACATCTATCGGATTTGCAAGGTGCTCCCAACATCCGGGAAGAATGATGTGCAGAACTCCATTATATCAGAAGGCTAATTAATTACTTTATTATACTATATTATAATTGCTACAAAGAATCCTAAAGAATACTAAAAGATASTAAAGAAAACTCGTGACTGTCTGCTGAGAGTCTCGACACAGCTTGGACCTGATGGGCTAATTAACATAATTCCATAAGAATCCAATCAAACAATCACCTTGGGTGAACAATCTCCAGAACACATTCCACATGAGCACAACAACAGGAGCAGCAAATGAGATAAAAATTGTTTTAATAATTCTTTTCTCTGCTTCTCTTACAGCTTCTCTCTGTTCAGAGGGCATGTGAATACCACATCTCCCCGTTTACTATAATAGAAAGGAGTTGTGTTTGCAATTCTTCTGCTGGGCCCTTGCAGAAGAGAGAACAAACACATCTTGAGAGGATTATCCGTTGCCAATAAAAACCTCAATCGAGTGCTGACATGGAATGATCAAGGAGATTCTTTACCTGTAGAACATCTACTACTAAAACAAGGTTTACAATATAAGAAACCCAAACAACAATGCACAGAATGCTCATTGTTTGAAGACCAAACAGCTGAGTTTCAGGAGAAGGTCCATTGGCTGGAGATGTTGATCTTTGATATCCCTGAAGGTCCTTCTTGGTCCTGAAACAGAGAACTGCCAAATCCTGAAACAGAGAATTTGCTAAGGAAAGTCACTAATAACTATTAGAAATAAGGCCAGAAGCAACAGTGGGACCCTGGGGGGCAGCAAGTGGGGCGGAGGCCCTGGCCCCGGTGGGCGAGCCAAAGCACCCAGACCCGGCCTGCAGGATGGGGGCCCAGGCCCCGATGGACGGGCTAGGAGGCCCAGACCCGGCTCGCGGGGCAGGGTCCTTTTTCTCACAGCCCGCCCCCACCATGCTGCCAACATCCCAGCAACTCCTCCGGCATGTCGCCCCTCCCCTGCCAGAACGGGAGGTTTTCCTGAGCATATGAATTTTCACCCTGAATTTGGGGTTCATGACACCACCCATGCCTGCCCAAGMCAAGCGGGTGATCCTCACTGTCTCATTTGCCTCCCTCCCCCACGATACAAGCGATTGTTGCCCAGCTCTCTGATTCACGGCGCCATCCCCTTTCCCCCCAAGCACGAGGCCAGCGGTAGCGCTCTCGGAAACCACATCTCCCACCTCGTAGATGGGAACAGGGGGGACGAGGCGCCCCAAGCCCCAGCGGGCACCCCACCGAGCGAGGGGACGCCCCAGCCAAGCAAGTGTCCGCCCGAGAAAAAATGCTGTTCCCCAGAGAACCACAGAGTTTCACAATTCTCAGCCTGGAGGCACCGGCTATGAGCAATTGAGCCGCGCCTCCTCCGCTGGGGCTGCCATCTCCTGACGGCGTCCCAGCCGCTGCCTCAGGAGAGCACGGCTCGGGATAGTCTGACGAACTCAGAGGGGGTGCTGGGTTGGTCACAGGCTCCGACGCAGACGCTGATACAGAGAACGGACCCTCTGAAGGCGACGGGACCGCCGCCGGGGCCGGTGAGGGCGGCAGGGGGGCATCCCCCGCTGGCGCTGCGGGCACCGACGTCGTGAATTCAATTGCCGGCTGCGCGGCACTGGACGCGCTCTCCACTACGGGGCTACCAACCGCCGCCGTGGTAATGACGGGCGGCGCAGGAGGCGGGGCCGCCGGAGCGGCGGGGGCTTCTCCCGGTCCTGGGGAAGACGAAGGAGGAGGCGGGGTCCCTCCTCTACTGGCTCACACGCTTCACGGGGGGGAGGAAGAGGGCGTGGCGGTGGCCCCTTCTGCGCATGCTCTAGAGGAACAGAAAAAAGCTGCTTCTGAGCCGTGGGCAAAACCGCCCGTGCAGTGCAGGGTGGATGGGAGCCAGCAGTTTCTGTCCTTGAACGGATTTTTCTCCTGCTGGCTGTGGCGGGGGGGGGTTGATGGCCACCTGCGCGGGGGGAGACGCCTCCAAGCCGGAGGTGCCAACCGAGTAGAAAACACTTTTCAAAGGGACGTCCTTCCCCCTCACAAATCTGAAAAGCACCACCCAGGTCGGTAGTTGCCGATGGGTTTTCCCAGTCTGGTCGAAGTCCCCCAAAAGATAAACACCCAGGGCGTCCCAGGCCCGTGGGTTCCGGGTAGAATCCATACCCATGGGGAAGCCATGACCTCTAGCCCATTCGAAAAAGTCATGGAGTGCTTCAGTGGACACAGAAAGCCTGTGGTCACAAAGCAGAAGTCTCCACAGTTCCAAAGTTAGTCGTTCTCCCCAAGAAAATCGAGTGCTCAAATCTATAGACATCTCTTGCCAAAGTCAAGCCCACCTCAAGTCGGGGCAGTGCTACTGTCAGAAGAGCTTTCCCCACCCTAGCCTCTAAAGCTACAGAGCCAAAACATGGCTGGAAAATACAGGGTCTCCTGTCTAGGGAGACGTGGGAAAGGTCAGCTGTACCTTTCTGGGGAAAGGAGGCAGCAGTGTCCGGTTGCAAGCAGGCTGCTTGGGGCTCCGCAGGATCCTAGCAAGGGTCCCAGCGGCGTCTTCCGTCCCGTGACTCCACAAAGGGTCTCCGGACGTGCCTTCTGAGAGGATTCAGATCCTCTCGTGTTCAGCCTTGGCTGCGAACTCCACCCAAATAATCAGGGTCCTGGTTCTTCGGTCTAGGGTACAGCCAGCGTCGGGGGTCACCACTTACTGGATTTGCAAGGTGCTCCCAATGTCTGGAAAGAATGATGTGCAGAACTCCATKATAGAGTCCTTATCAGAAGGCTAATTAATTACTTTATTATACTATATTATAATTGCTACAAAGAATCCTAAAGAATACTAAAAGATACTAAAGAAAACTCGTGCTGACAGTCCCGACACAGCTTGGACCTGATGGGCTAATTAACATAAACAATTCCACGAGAATCCAGTCAAGTGATCATCTTGGGTGAACAATCTCCAGAGCACATTTCACATGAGCACAACAGGAGCAGCAAATGAGATAAGAATTGCTTCGATCATTCTTTTCTCTGCTAGAGCTTCTCTCTGTTCAGAGGGCATGTGAATACCACAAACATCACCGAGTTCAGGCACCATCCCGGGAAGGGGCAGGGTGCTTGTTTTTGCAGCTTTTTTGTAGGCTCAACTGTAGTTGGGCTGGTACTGTAGTTTGCACTGGTATTTGTGAGCAAAAGTAGTCACAAGTCATTTTCTCTCTCAGCAGGCCTCTGAGGATTAGAGGACAGGCTGCTGTGTGTAAGCTGTTCTGCTGGAGGAGGCACACAGCCACGCTCAGAGGGATGACAGCAGCGCAAATCTGCTTAAAACATCAAAAATTGGGAAGACAGAATAATCTTTACTGAGGTCTCATATATGAGAGGTCCCTATCAAGATTCATCTGAGTATAATCTTGTTAAGGTTTCGGTGCTTTTCAGACACTTTGTCACAAGAAAAATTTTGCTCAACTGCCTAATTGTTTTTCACTGGAGCAGTTGCTGTCATAAACTCATCTGAAGCTGAAACAAACTTGTGTGCCCCCCAAATGCCCTCATTAAAGTTCTGCATTTGTCACTTCACCAGAGGCAACCAAAAGTTGTTGTTTTCAGTCCCTATTTCTCCATTTAGTTATTCTAAAAACAAAGATCTTTTGCTCAAATGGAAGGTCTTTAAGAATGTACTGAAAAGCTGTAATCTGACCTCCACTGTAAAACAAGAAATTCCACAGGTCACTTCTGCAGCCATCCCACCTCTAAAGCAGCCTCCCAGACAGAAAAGCCGCACCAAGGATGAAGCCCTGTCTGAGGGAGTGTTAGAAGTGTTCCACACTCTAATTGCAAGGCTCACTTATATTGCCATAAATTCTATAAATTCAGAGTTTAAAGGTATCTTAAGAAACACCAGAAAGTGGAACAAAATTGGACAACTCAGTCATGAAACATTCACCTGAGTTTCTCACATGAATGAAGCACATTCAACGTCCAGTATCACATGAGATGTTCTGCTGGAATTAGTTTTAAATACTTCCTCTCCTCATTCTTCTTTATGGACATTTTCTTCATCCAGTCTAATTCTCCTTTGATCCATTGGTGTTTTCCAATATTTTTTACCAAGTTTTCACTAGTAAGCCAATGACTTTGACCATCAAAGTCTCTAAGACTAGGAGAGATTTTTGTATGAGAAGAGATATCATCACACAGATGATTTCTCCTATCTCAATTCTTGCTCAAGACATTACATTTCATCCTCACTGTCTCAGCAGTTCTTACCCTGAACCATGACAGATCTACTGATAGAGCTGTCCTGATCACTGTACCAGAGTAAGTTTCAGCTGATGGCCTGCATCACCTCATTTTAAAGTGTAACATCCTCCTACCCCTAATGGGAATTCTCCTAAATCTCTGCTCTGTTGACTAACCTTCTGCCTCTCTGTCACCCCTTCGGACTGCTGTCTGCTTCTATCAGTGTCTCAGTTAGAGCTATCCATTCATGTTTTAATCCCTGTAACATCCCTATTAAGGTCATCCCTGAGTAGCAGACTGTAGCAAGGACAGCAGAACTTTCTACCCTCCTCTCCAAGCAGGGCTGCATAATTGTCCTCAGTGCAAGAGAAGACTGTTCTCTGCAAGGAATTCCATGATTTGCAGTTAGTTTGAAGGAGGCCTGTGTGAAGTTAGCTGCAAATATCCCCCTTGTGATACCTTCAAGTAGGGTAGGAATAAAAATTTCTTCTCCATAAAACTAAGGAAATACAAATGAGAATAGAACATGTTCTTTCTTCTGTCACACTGAGACCTTGAGTGGATGAAGCACTGGAGGTATTTGTGTAGATGTGGTGCTTAGGTTTAGTGGTGGACTTGGCCATCTTAAATTTATCATTGGATTCAATGATCTTAAAGGCCTTTTCCAACTTCAGTGATTCTAGGACTCTCTGAGTGTCTGCAGTCACCAAACGAGGAAGTGGAAGGAGCTCCCAGCACAACCATCTGCCTGTGCCTCCAGTCACATCCTCCTCTTTGCCTAAAAACTGTTTTTAGAAGGATGAATGGTGTCAGCTTTATTCCCATGAGAGGTACAGGGGCCATTTGTGTTAAACAGGAGACGAAGCCCAGGAAAGTCCAAGCAAGAGGGAGGTGGATTGAGAAGGGTTGTGCTGGGGTGAAGTGACTTGTTTATTGCCCCATAGCAAGTTACTGCCAGGATGCAGAACAGAATCTCCTCACTTGAACCCCAGTCCTCACCCTCATTTTCGGTCTATTGCTAGTCACTCTGATATCTGGGGTATTTTCACAATGTGTATAGTTAGACTGAGCTGATTGTCCAGAGAAAAAAAACTTGCACTAGCAGATCTGAGCTTGACTTTTATCCACACGTAGAGAAATTCTTTGCTGTTCGTCATTCAGCTGGTTGTGAGCATGTTTCCTTAAGGAAAACAAATATTAACTGTCAGAGAAAGATTTGCCCAGTTTGGAATGCTATAAATAACCCTCCCCAAAATGTAAAAGCACTGTGATGGTGAAGTGTTTGGATATGCTAAACAAAACGTTAAGTACATGACTTTGGAATCAAGAATCAGTCTTTCCAAAGGTGGGATAATAATGATGGGCCTGGGGGGACAATGGTAAAAGCTGACTCACAAGTACAATACAGCGCTCAGTGATTTATGAGCTTCCCAAAAGACTTCAGATATCCAGTGTTTGTCATGAGGTCCACTGAGACACAGAAATCACTTAACGTACTGTAATGAGCATATATTCACCGAAGCAAGTATTGTAGTTACCGTCTGCATTTCTTAATGGCACCTTAGTGAGTGGGGTGTCTCCTGGTCACCAATTTTTTGTCTGCATCTCTCTGGTTTTGGTCCATTTCATATCTGTGTTTAAGACGGTGAACTAAAAAGATAACTTGCAACCAGTCGTCCAGAACCAAGGACAGTTATTACATCTTGAAATACCCTGCAGTTTCAATCACAGTGTCTTTTGTGTCTGCACAAGTTTGACAGAGTAATTGCAACTTTTTTTCTCATACAGTGCTGTAACATTTTTCTTCTTAGAGGTTGCAACATAAATACCCGCCCTTGACAAAGCTGTCCAAGCTTGCTAGCAACTGTTGTTGCCAGTCCTTGTTCAGAAAAAGCACTACAAGTATACAGTCTTGCAGAGCTCTGGTGGAAAATCCCCTAATGAAAAAGGAGCSCCTGTATAGTAACGCAGGGTGACCCCAACGTCTGTGAATGATTGGCATCTGACTCCAAGGCTTCAGAATGCTGAACACTCACTTTATTAAAACTATATTACATTATAACTGTACTACAAAGAATACTAAAGAATACTTACTACTAACTAACTACAAAACCCATGACTCTCTGCCTGACAGTCCCGACACACACACATGGATCCAATTGGTCAATGAATCCAAACAACCATCACCAGAATCCAATCAAACAATCACCTTGGGTAAACAATTTCCAGAACACGTTCCACATGGGCACAACAACAGGAGCAGCAAATGAGATAAGAATTGTTTTGATCATTCTTTTCTCAGCTTCTCTCTGTTCAGAGGGCATGTGAATACCACACCCCTCTTTCCGTGTGGGATTGTTTACGCCCTGATATAAGAGACGTGATACACACAAACAGCCTGGCAGATGGAARTGCACTTCTTTATTCTGTTTATTARTATATTTTTGTATACCCTTTTGTACCATGTAAATGGAGCAAGCTTTAAAGCATTTGTGTTTTGGGAGATGGCTTGAGTTTCTGGCCATGGCCCTGGATTTGCAATCAAGAAATTTTTAACAATATATAAAAACCAAAGAAATAACCAACCAGCACCCCTATGATTTTGTAGGTACACACTGCATCAGAATGACTCACAAAGGTCTCCACTCAGGCTGCAGACTGGTAATAACTGACTCTTGGAAGAGCACAGCTCAGCAAATACAGCATTCCACTAATGGATATTTGGTGTGCATTTAACAGAGCTTTTAAAACATTATCTGAGAAAACAGGCATACCAATGAATGTTTTCCATTCCAACCAGAACATGAGAGGGATGGTCCAGATAACTTCTCAGGCCTATTACATTTGAAGGTGGAATCACTGTGACCTTTAAGTGAGTCATCAGCAGGGGAGTAGCCAGGCTTCTTGTGCTGTCCCTTGCTGTGAAGAGCAGGGAGCTGCAAGGGTACTTTTCCTTAGGTGAATAATCTTGCAATAGAGAACTAGGCCCCACAGATGCTGACTTTCCTGCTTCTGGTTCATCTAAGCTTGATCTCTTCTTTAATCTGTTCTTTCTCCATCTCACCTCCTGTCCCCATATTGCCTCCACCTCCCTCCTTGCAATATCCCAGTCCCCAACACCAGTCACACCCTCCTTTCTCTCCCTTTACCTCTGATTTGCCTTTGCCTTCTCTTCCTACTCCTACTTCCTCTGCAAAGGTGAGTCCTTTACCCTCTCTGCAACTGTGTGAATTACCTTCTTCCTTGATTTAGGCTCCATGAGGGTTTGACAGGGGTGAGACATTTCTGTTGTATCACACCTGTGGAGCCAGCAGCAACTGAGAAGGAGGGCCACTGATCCCAAACTGTGCACTTCTCACCAGCTCCYGAAACCACAGGACAGACTTCTGCATATTCATCCCCGCCCCATGCCTCTCACCTTCCCTCTTCAAGCATAAAAATCAAACTCTGTATGCAACTGACAGTGGTGACTGCAGGAGAACAACTACTTGGCCTCTTCTATCATAAGATTCATCTGAGTATAATCCTGTCAAGGTTTTAGTGGTTTTCAGACATTTTGTCACACAGGCACAGCAGTGTAAGGCAGCCACTAGCATTATTAAGCACTCTCCTTTCTCTCATCAGGAACAGAGGCTTCAGACTGGTTCAAACACTGTTGCAGATGCAAAGATAGAGCCCTGCAAGCTCTCACCTTCATTTTTGAAGTTAATGTAAACAACCCATGGCACCTGGAGGCTGGTGGGGTGACCCAGGAGTCAAGAGGAATTTAGGTCAGTTTATGGCTCTTATTTTCTGTTTGTCTTCAAGCCACTGCTTTCAACTTGAATGACCACTGTTTTGTGTCAAACAATAACATGTAAAAGATACAGCAACCCAACATTTGATTATGCCTGGAGAGTTGAATGTAAGCAAGTTGCTAAGACTCTCCCCTCCAATCATCACTTCTGTCAGACTGAAGGATCCCAAACTTGACAATTCAGATAATTAGAAGTGGTGAGGGAAGGGGAGCAAAACCAACAGTAATTGCAACTTTCAGTCTTCCTGAAACTTTCAATCTTCCTTAAACTTGACAAAGAGACAGTGCAAGAGTGCAAACTCAACTTTAAAATATCCTCTGAAGATTCTGCCACATGTGTGCAGGCTAAAGAAAATCGTGAAGGACATAGTAAAGGAAACTACAAATCTGAGGAAATGATAGTATGCTTTTTTGCAGATAGCACTCTTGCCTCCACATCATCATTAATTTAACATCCTGGTAGAAGCTGCCTCGACTGTGTGTTAATGAGGTCTGTCCCTCTCAGACTACATGAAAAAATTACCATGGTCTGACCCCTGGAGGTCACCAATAATCCTGCAGCTCTTTTCAAAACAGTACCATGTTAAACGCTGTGTCATGGGCAAATTTGCTTTATCTACCAAAATTTAAAATATCAAACAGCAGCCAGCATTTTAAAAAGTTTGCCTCTCCCAGACCTTGATGGTCAGGGCCACTGTTAACAAGTGATCAATTAGCCTGCTTAAAAGTACTGATAACAACATTTTTGTGTCAGGGTGAGGGCTGACTGCCAGTTCTTAATCTTCYCCTTCCTCACGCAATAATTTCTGAAAACTAAACAGCTTGAAGGCTGTATGACAACAGTGTTAAAACCTCTTGCTGGGTTTCTTTTCAAGCTGCTCTTGGAGAAATTAAGTTGAATTTTAAGACAAGTAAGACTGAGGACTGGGGTCAGAYGCCCTTGGTACAGCTAGCCTTGTTCAGGAACTAAGTTCTTCCCACCTGTGGCACACATTCCYCTCAAGACTCTGCTGATCACCAACCTTAGTGAGGTTTGGGTTCAGAAAACACAAATGGAAATTACCCTTTGATGCAAAAGACTGAATGAATGGCTAATACTGCTCTGGCAGCTGGGTGTGGTTTGTAGATCCCAGCCTTGCTGTGATTACATTATTTATTCTTCCCATTGCTGATCTCCCTGCTCCTATCAGACACTTCTTTTCTATAAGTCCCAGGGCTTCAGTCCACACAGCCTGTGGGTTCACTTTCCTTTACATCATCTTCATCTTGGCCCTCATTTCAGTCTTAAGGCAGAGAACTGAAGCCAAATTTTGTCCTGAGGCAGGTATCCACTCCCTGCACAGAGCCTGGTCTGGAGCCATTGGGACTCTTGTGAGCTCTCTGAACCATGTGAGTGCTGGAACTCTAGCTACAAGGCTGGGACCTTGGTTTTGCCTTGTACTGTAAAATGCTTTTTACTATTCCTGTCCTTACAATGCAGCAGGAAATTTCTTAGTCACTCAGAAACATCTGGGACCTATTATTTAAGCTTTTATAGAAGAAAAACTGTGTATTCTCTTTAAGCTTTTTTGCCTAAACATGCAAGTGCCATGCAGAAAGACAAAGCACCAGCAGATCTGTAGAAGACGTAGTCTGATGTGATTCTCTACCTGTGAAGATCTCATGAAAACAAAGGGCAAACTAGCTGGCACAGCTGGGGCTACCATGTGGCTTTGCCTGAAGCCCTGGGCATCACAGTGTCCAGGGAGAGACTGAGCAGCCAGCAGTGGAGCTGGATCCCTGCTTTTGCTCTTTGCTTGGAGAGCAATAATCACAGTACCAGACTTGTGCCTGAAAGTGCAAGGGCCACCTCTCCTACGGTGCTGCAACCCTCTTACAACATGGGAACAGAAAACAGTTATTTCTCTCTTCTCCATTCCTCTTCTGCCTCTAGCTACAGGAAACTTGGCACCCATGGATGCTGCTGCCTCCTTTTTGTGCATCCCTGCACCTGGAGCAGCTGATGCAGGCAGCAATTGTGCTTCTTGCATATACTCCATGCCTTCTGGATTGTGTAGCCCACCATCTGTCCTAAAAACAAATAAGGCCCTTGAAGTTTCTCAGAAACCTCACATTTAACAGAAGTTCTTCACTGAAAGCAACAAAACAGAATGCTGAGTCTCGGTTTTACTTTCCACTTTATGCCTCCCTTATGCCCTGGAGAAGGGCTGCATGAAATTCAATATATATAGTCTCACCCCTCAGGATGTCAGCCTCAGAAACATGTATTTTCTAATAAAATACAGTTAACCAGGCTAGTTCAGGCAGATACTTACCTGGGGGAGAGGCCTGAATCCATGATGTTGTTGCCAGCTAGAGTACTGGATGGTGCCTTAATGCACCAAAAAATCATTTTGATGAGTGTTTCGTTGCAGTACAGCTGCATCTGGTCTCCACATTTCCACTAATTTCTGCCATTTCTGAGTAATTTAAAATAGCTCCTGTTACCTCACTTTCTCCCCTCCTGCCCATTGCATTTTTTTAGTCACTGATGTCACCACAACTCTTTTTTTCAGTCACAGCAGGAACAGTCTCTCACTCCCACTTTGGCTTCTCAGTTTCCAGTCTTGTCACCTCATTCTTTCTCTGTTCCTGAAAATTTACACTAGCTTGGGCTAAGCAAGTTTCTTTTGCTCCTATTTCTTACTACCTCTGGTTTTGTAGGTCTGGATTCTACACTGTCCTCCTCTCCTTGTCCTTCGTGGTGTGCCTCTGAGGAGGTGCTGTTGTTTTTCTCAAGGCATGGTTATTTATTCTTCAATTTTTTTTCAAGATATTACTTGTTTTGTTCTTCAGGAATGTTATTGTGTTATTGGATGCAAAATCAGCTCCTGAACTGTTGGCAAGATTATTTAAGTTATGTTCAGAAATTCATCTAATAGCCATTTCCTACCCCATGTAAATGCTGCCTTTGCCCTTACCTTGAAAGAAAATAGGTGTAAAGTTACAGATGTGCAAGAGACAATCAGGCCTGGAGCCACACAGCTCCAACTTCTGTTCTTTGTCAACTAAAGCTATTCCAGTGGGTGTTCATGGTGAGACAGTGTCCAGCCACCAAACAAAGGGCTGATGCTGGAGGCTGTTTCCTTTCCAGCCAGGTCTGACTTGTGGGTGGGATTCACAGCAGCCAGCTTCTCACCTGCCTGTGCCCAGGGAGAAGTCAGAGACTCCTCTTCCATGAGATGGGATGAGTCCAGCTCCAGACTGAAGGCCATGGTTTGCCACAGAGCTAAGTAGTAAGAGCTTCACTTCTCTGAGGCCTCAGCAAGACAGTCTGAAGGTGGACATAAGAGCCATCAGGTTGGAATTAGGTCACTGTGAAAGCAGGACTTTCCCATGGACAGCACGTATAACTGCCAAACACAACATGAGTTCTGCCTTGATGATCTCATTGCTGAATAATTCAGTGAATCCTTTCAGTTAACATCAAAAGGCTTGAGGAATCTTCAAGGAGGGCACTGTCTCACCACAACCCTGTAATAGAGTTATCACAGGTGTGAGGGCTTGGGGAGCATGGGGAAGACTAAACTGACAATTCTTTCATGTGGGAACATTAGAAATTAATCTGCAGGTCCAAGGTGACCCAGTCATCTCTTTTGAGACCTTCCTCAGAATTGCTCTCCACACTCCATCAGAAAGCACTACAGACAGTTAAGCTGGCCTGTGCAGTCCCTCTGATAAATCATACAAGAAAGTTAGAAAACAAATGTTGGCTTCTCCTTTCTAAATTATTTGTCTCCATTTTGTTTAAATCTTAGAAGTTATTTGATTGTTTCTTTTAGTTTCCTTTTTGGCAGCCCTTGACAGTCATACAAACAGCTGCACAGAAATTGCAAAATAAAACCTTCCCCTTCTCTTTTATTTTCTATTAAGTTATGTTGGGAAAATAAATATGAATGGCACAGATGTTCCATTTTTCTCTCTTCATAAAACACTTTATGACATCTTGCAAATGCTGGAAAAATATTTCTTTTAAGAAAGAGATTTCTCTTTCTCAAGCACACTGTGCTTCAGAGAAGTTTTAAGGACAGTTACAGAGCAAAGCCTGTTTTTTGGATGTCTTTTCCTTGTTTATTAATAACATCAGAGAAGTAAACTGAATGTCTTCAAATTAATTTTACTGGTACTTGTTTGGATTAGAAAAACAATAACGTTTTCAATTTTCAAAGTCATTGATCAGCTGCTATGAATTTGTAAATTTCTGCTGCCCCCAGCTAATAACCTCAAGGAACAGAGTTTAAAAGTAAATGATACATCAGCTGCAGTGGAAGATGTTTAGCATGGAAAGTAAAACATCACTCCCAAACTTACAGAAAAAATAAAGAAGGTGACTTTTTGTTTCTAATTATGTAAACCAAAGAAAACTATGGTGGTTGAATAAAGCACTACAATCAAATATATAATCATACTGTACCAAAATGCCTGGGAGCAGAGAAAGCAGTAAGGGAACAAGATAATGTACCATTCATCATGCATTTCCTGTGCTGTCAACTCACTCTGTCACTCTCATCATAAGTAATTGGACCTTCCTCTCAATCACAACCACGTGGACTGGAAAGGACCTTGAGAGGTCAGCTAGCCCATCCCTCTGCCCCAAGGCAGCATCGGCTACACTTACTGTTTCTCCTGACAGAGGCTTGTCTAACAGCTCAAAAATCCTCCAGACAGGATTCCACAACACCCCTGGGCAACCTATTCCCCCGTCATGGTCTCTTGGCCTTTGGAGAATTTTGTCTAGTGTCTAATCTGAGTCATGCCTGTCGTGATTAAAATTCTTGGCTGCAAGGGCACAGAGGAGAGATGATTCCTGCTCTCTTTCCACCACCCACCAAAAAGTGCTCTTCCAAACAAACTGCGTCCCAACCCACAAGTTTCCTTGGAAATTCTCTTTCCCCAGAATACTTCCTATCTTCTACAATCAGAAGTAGAATTTTTACACAGTGAAAGTCAACATCCTGATGTCCACTGTTCTTTCCATAAGGTTATAAATTTAAAAAAGAAAATGAGAAAGCGAATGGATGGTCACTTTATCTCGGGGCAATTCCTGATTAACAGTAATTTCAGAGTGGCCCCATTCCTTTTAAAACCTCCTTTGCCCCACAGCTGTGGTGCAGCTAATATTGCTCATTTTGCTTTTCAGACACCAGTAAACAAGAACTTACCCTCAGGKCACAGAAAGACTATAAGGATGAAACAACACCTTGTTTGAATGGTGCTGATAATTAGCATTCCCATAGACTAACTCTATGCTGTGGTTATGTTGTAATCAGGCTTACAGTTTTCCATAAAAAAACATTTTGTGAAGGAAAAAAACTCTCTCCAGCTAAATTGTTGAGAAATGTTCCACACTGACCATTTTTTTTCTCTTTGCAATAAGTTCATAGGTTTTATAAAGTAAATAGACAGCCGCCCTTTTACCAAGGAAACCCACAGGATTTTGACAGCAAGAATTCAAGTATTCAAGAATTGAAGTATTCATAGTGTGAAGTATTCACAGTATGAGTATTCATAGTGTGAGTTCCTATGAGCCTGTACTGCTCATAGGAAGTATTCATAGTGTGAGTTCATGCCTGTGTATTTCCATCTTGGTAGTGAGCCTTGTTTCTTGTTTAGATCCAATCTGAATCAACTCCAATGCCATCCTGGTACTCACAGGTTATGAAAAACCTATTTCTTACTGGTAATTATAAATTGGAGTAATTGTCATCAGTACTGCTGAATCCATCAGACTGGAAGTTAAAATAGAGTTCACTGTTGCTACACCAATAGCTGAGGAAAAAAGAGACAAATCCTTAAAGGTGATTGTTAAGTGGTTGATAATGATTTTAAGGTGAATTGGGCAATTCAGTGTTAAAACATTATATGGGCAGAGGACAAGATGACCATAATTCTAGTTTCCATATGAAAAACTGAGAAAGAAAACAAAGGCAGGCAGAATGATTATGGGGGGGGATAGGGGGGGGAACCCAAACAAACAAACAAAACTTTTTTTAAAAAACAACCTGCTCCCAACTTCTAAAATCAGATTTTACTTTTAGCCAAGCTCAAATTGTAAAACTAGTAGATCCTGATACTCTACACAGAAGTTCCTTATTTTTCAGTTCAAACTCTGTAGAAAGATATTATGAGGTTGAAAAGAAAGGTTCACTAGATCAAGATTTCCAGGAGATTTAAATGTTACTGAAATAAACAGGGCAGGAGACTTCTTTCTCCTTTTAATGCCTTTATTAAAAAGTGATCAGCTCAGGGTGGGGCAGCT
>JACDOX010000371.1:0-73434 GCA_014549065.1 Cardinalis cardinalis
TAAAAGAATAGAAGAGAGGATTTCATCAGAAGGCTGGCTAAGAATAGAAAAAGAAGGAATGAATAACAAAGGTTTGTGGCTCAGACAGAGAGTCTGAGCCAGCTGACTGTGATTGGCCATTAATTAGAAACAACCACATGGGRCCAATCMCAGATGCACCTGTTGCATTCCACAGCAGCAGATAACCATTGGTTACATTTTGTTCCTGAGGCCTCTCAGCGTCTCAGGAGGCAAAATCCTAAGGAAAGGATTTTTCATAAAACATGTCTGTGACAGGATTTTGTGATGGATTCTCAGTACTTTGGGCTTAGTGCACAAGAGGTGAGCTGGACAGTCCCATTCGGGCAGTGTTCCAGCTCCCAGGGACCTGGATGGTTCTGGAATGTAAAACAGTGAGGTGGGATGAAAGCTTTCCCAGTGTCCTACCCACAGTTTCCAACAGGGACCAGCAGCAGAGTGTCCAAACAGGGATATTTTCCAAGCTATTGGATGGTGTGACTTAAGGGTTTTGTCAGCCTCTTGGTATCCAACAGCTCACAAGTGTTTTCTTTGAATTTGTGTGCTGCCCTTTTGAGATCCTCACAACTTTTTGCCTGTATTATAACCCCCATGACAGGAGTTTCACCCTCTTTAGCAGTAAAATCAAACTTGAGTTTAGAAGTGCATTATACCCATCTCATATTTAAAATTTCTTTCTACCAGACAAAGCCTCTCTTATTGCTTAACTTTTTTATGAATGTTTGCAATCATGGAGAAAATATTTCCAATAAGTAACTCAAATGGAACTAAAATAAGACATCTGCAAAGGGAATTTCTATCAAAAGTGCCAAATAAATGTAGGTGAATCTTGTTAAAAACTCATCAGGGTGATATTTGGAAATTTGAAATGGAAAAGGTAATAATCATTGTAAGATCTAAGTTTTTCCCTTATTCACCACTGTTGGTATGTATTTATATGTGCTTGGCTGATCTTCTTTTAAAATAATAGCTTTTGCATAACTTTCTTTTGGGAAGCTATACCCTCCTAATTTTTCCAAGATTTATTCAGAAGTAGACAAGTGGTCAGGAAAATGCTTTATATAATTCTTTTGAAAACTCTGCAGTACAAGTTATCTCTACCTGCTACATTTAAAAAGAAATCCTTTTAGGGAATGATATTTATTATTCTTCTTGTCACTGGTGGAAATCTGTCTGGAGAATAAATTATGGGGCATCATTTCTGAGTCAAGCAGAATCAAGCTCTGCATTTTCTGCACATCCATGAACTGACCATAAAGGTGACTGTGGTAGGAGTTTAGAAGTGGATAAGGCCATTACAGTGTGCAGAAATTTGGTTAAAATGCTGGTGATTTTATCTTGTATGGATCTTTTCTCAACAAAGAGTTAGCCAGTGAATTACTCACTGAGGAATAAATTTCAAGTGAGCCCTCATTCAAGTCCCAGTCTTGCTACAAAACTAGAAATCAAATCATCACAAGCTTATCCAGCCAAACATCCATCTGACTCCCTTAAACACATTAAAAGTAGATAAAACAATAAAAAAGCCCTCTCAGCTGAGTTTATTCTTAATTAAACGCAACAGACCAACTGTGCTGTGCTCCTCAGGAAAATTCAGGGGCTACAGAAAGCTCTAGRTTAGATTAGAGTGTATCATCCACAAACTCACCAGGAATTTTGCTCAGCTACAGGAGCCATGGATGCAAAATCACATAGAACAGATTTTTGTGTGGTGTTAAACATCAGTCTGATTAGACACGGTTACAGTAAGATCTTTTGTGTGAATAAGGGAGATCTTAYTTTTTATTCAAGAGTGTCATAATACTGAATTAAAAGTTCCTGTTCAAAATCAGTCAGAATAAGTATTTGAAAATGGATACAACTAATAGAATTGCATTTGTCTTCCTATTGTTTAATTAAAAAAAAAGAAGCTTTGCCAGAGATGCACATATGAAAAGACTTTCTGTCCAGAGATTTTGAGTTAAGGTTCTATCTTGACATCAGATAAAATTCTAGAAAGAGGAAGCAATTTAGACACCTGTTTTAGCACCAAGAAAGATATTCATAAACTCTAAACCATGAAAGACTCATAGGAGCCAGTAATTACTATAGCTGTGTTATCTGACCAGAACTGCAAATGTGTTTCCCTTTTCTTAGGCATCAGGTTTTCCTCTATAAGATTCCAGCAGGGTCCTTAAATTGCCAAACATCTCCATTTATTACATATAGCACTGATTTAAAAGGTAAGGTTTCAGTGCTCAGCTGCAATGTCTGTTTTTTATCTAGGAGGATGAAAGTCATCTTTCTCACAACTGATGTACTAACACACCTGCCAACAAATAATTGTCACGAAAGGCAGGCCTGGCTTTGATGCTTAAATCATGTCATCCTTTACCTATCATGTCCTAGATTAAACTGAAAGCCTGATTACAGTTGTGATCATTAAGTTCAGCCGAGCTAAGGAAGTGTCAGTGTCTCACATCTCCCCAGGCAGCTGCTTTCTTCAGGCAGTTTGACTCTGAAAGGACGAGGCAGAGCACCCCAGACATCACAGAGCCATCCAATCAGCCGCTGCAGACARGCACATCACATAACTCTGAGCACACTAAAATCCATCCTAACACCAAATGGCCCCTCTGGCCCTGTGAATAGCTGCTCCAGATCCTAATTCCATTCATAGTTCTTCATAATTTCCACCATAAATTTGTTCAGGGGCACTGAAGACTCATTTTTTGTTATGCCAGCATTGTTCATCATCTGCGGTGGCTCTTCCAACCTCCATGCTGTTTATCCAAGTTTTTATAGAAAACAGGAAGATCTTCTCTCTACACTTTTTTTTTAGCTTGGCAAATATTAATTTTAAATATGAAGATACTGATTCCCTCCCTGCCCTTTCTGCTGTTCTTGGAGAGGGCAAGAGAAAGCAGTCTTTTCAATGGCTGCCTGTGTTCATAGGACACTCTCCTGAAATCATTCCCTCTGGGAGTAAATCTGATTCCTCCAAGGACCGAATAAAACCTGTATTTCCTTGCCATATGCCATGAGAACATCCATACACACCCCAAACCTCCTCTGCAGCAGCTAAGGACAGGTTGTTTGCTGAGGTGTCTCTGCTGCCCTAGATTGAAAATGTCAATTATCACATTTGTGTTTCACTAGGCTATGCTTTCAGAAGAGATTATGCAAGCACAGGGAAAGTCATTAGGATGGATATTGCCACTAGTTGTTCAGATCATTTAATCACGATTCTCTGCTTTAAGCTAGGAATTATTTATCATAATTTTTCTTGACAAGCTAAATGTAATACACAGTTTTCTCATTTTAAGAAGCAAGCTTTTCCTGCCAAGTATTTATCTTTCTTTGAAATGTTTCTGTTAATACTGAGTCTACAGATGAATTGGCTTGTATTGAGAGGGATAATACATTATTTGAAACTGAAGCTACTGTCATTTTGAGTCTTCAGAAAAATATTTTATGCTGAAATACTAATACTTTCAGGATTCTACTCCTACGGGAGTCTTCAAATTAATTGGCAGGTCACATTTTCATTTCACTGCTATCTAAACAGAAATGGTTTTGCATTTTGTGAATATATTCTTAACCACTTCTAATTGTTTAAATCAGTATATAAAATTGATTAAACCTTGACTCCAGTTGGGTTCTTTATGTAGTATAGAAATGACACTGATCTTTCTGAAGCATTATGTTGCTGGATAACTAATACAGACACATGAGAGTATTTGAAATTAATTCTGTTTGTATGTCAAAATTAGCATTTGCTATTTATATATACTCTCCTTTTGGTTTTCTTTGCCAATCCAGTTGTGCCCATTTTTCTTTCCAAACTGCCCCACTCTATAAGATATTATTAGTATGGTTATCTATCATTATACTTTTTTTATTCCTTTTGTTTTGTTTTTCTGTTTGTTTGTGGTTTTTTGTTTTCTGAGATTTTTCAGTGGCAAAAAAGATGTGTGAGAGCTGCAACAGGCCCAATAATATTTAGATAGAAAAATATTTAGATTATTTTATAATGGTGCTAAACTTAAGACACGCTAGCACATGAGAGAATTTGAATTCAAGAGAAACAAGTTCAAATTTCCTGGATCTGATTCAAAGTCAGCTGGGAATTCCACTGAAAGATTCCCATTGCCTTGTAAATAAATAGGCTTTCAACCAAATCCATGGAGAGCACRTTCTGTACTAAGACTCTTCATGACAACTTCAGTCAGTGCTACTCACCAGGAAAACAGCTGTTCCTGCCTTGGCTCATTTTTTCCTGCTGCATTTACTCCTTTATGTGAAAACTGTAAAATTTTCCTGTAGGTTTATCTGTGCAAGTGTTCAGCTATATATGCTCTGCTTTTAATTTGAAACTTCTTATCATTAAAAAAGTCTTCGCAGCTACTTCAAAGTGAACAACCATCAGAAATGTTATCAGAAGATTCAAAAATTAGATTAATTACTACAGTTAAGACATTATATAAAACCACACCATACCATATTAAAATGAATTCCAGAAGCCATTCACAGACTTCACTTGCAGCAATTTCAAAGGCCACAAACCCCCATTAATTTAAAATATCTCCCTTTCCAGAGTGATTTATCTTTCTCCCACTCAGCATTCTGATGTTCTCTTAAAAATTCTCATAATATGTTTGGCAGTTGTAGATATTGTCTTTTAATTAATTCACCAACAACTGTGTTCTCTTTTCACAGGAACAGACTGCTCTAGCACTCTTCAATAAACTTCATTTATTCAAATTAAGAAGTGAAGCTCTGGATAGGAAACGTGAATTTGGGTACCAGGCAATTGCTTAGAAAGTTTTTATTAATTAGGACAAATGTTTGATTCAACCACTGCATAAAGAATGGCACAGTACACCAACACTTTATTTCTATTATGTTTAGCTTTGTTTGCATAACTCAGAAATAGCCTCATTCCAACCTTAGGACTGCTGCTTTGATAATAAAATACTTTCATGTGTAATTTAGGCCTGACRTTGGTTTCAGTTTCAGACATATGAAGCACGTTTTATAAAAGAAAGGAGATCAGATTTCAAAATAATCTTGCCCTGCTCTATTGATGAAGTGATCTAACTTCCTAATTGATCCAGCAGCCCATTATATGCTTTCTACTGCTCAAGACTGATTAAGTGATAATTACAGTTGATGTAGGTCTTACACCATGAAACAAACAGTTCATCACACCAAAAAATGATGAGGCTGCAGACTGGACAATCAATTGATCCATGCAGTGTTTATATCACACACTATATTATCACTGATACTATATTCCATTCAAAAACAGCACTTAAGCTGTCACTTTTTAACCCTTTCCTGCAAATTGTTGCAGRTAAGAGTATCTACAGCCATGCTGCATTACTTTCCTCTTTCCAAATATGATTGAAAACCAGCAGTTCATAAGGCCACTGAATGCCTTTGAGTGTCTTTTGAGCACATGCTGAAACACCAGACATCTTTACACTGCTTTTTCAGTACCTTGGATAATGTTGTGGGGTATTTTTTTTAAATATTGACTCAATATAAGTGGGTAAAAGAAGAAAAAAATTTCAGTTACTTCCCTTTTGTTTTCATTGGCACAAAAGTGCTCCTTCAAAATCAGGATATGGATGGTGTCAGGAACAGGATCTTGCCTTGTCTCCTGACTATTGAAATGGTACCAACAAAGCCCCACAACAGGCAGTTATAAAACTGTCTCCTCCTTCTTGCTTTAATATTCCCCTAAGCAATATTTTCCGTGCATGAAAACTTTTTCCCCTCACTCAGAAGTTGTTCTGAGCTGGTGCAGCATGCCAGTGCTGCGTGAGCCTTCTGCAAAATGGGAATTTCAAAAATTGAACTCTTAAATCACTTATCAGCACTCTCTTCTCCTTATTTTCCTGCAGTTTGGCCACAACCACAGATCCAGGCAAATCTTCTGATTCCATGTTTGCAATTGTAAGTGACTACTTTTAGGATGTTAGGCAATTCAAGGAAAGGAGGCAAAAAGGGGACTGAATATTAAATTAGTGATTGTATAAGACAAAATGGAATTTGCAAACAGAATAATTAACCTCTATGATGTTTCATTTACCTGTTTTACACAACTGCCTCATCTGGTATAGTCTTTGCACATGATGATTTGTGTTGTCAATGTCTCAAAGCTTCCATTCCCTCTGAAACATTAAGATCAATGGAATGGGGCTGAACCCGCTAAGAATTGGACCCAAGAGCTTTTCAAGTAGCTTTTCAAGTAGCTATTTTTCTCCAAAAAGTAAACAGTATATCAGGATCTCATTGATTCTCAAAATGTTGGTAATACTGCTTGGCTGCAGATGAGACACTATTATTGTGTCTTTTAAAGCACAGACTGTGTGTCTGAATCCACTCATGTCAGTCAATAGCAACAGCTGCTCTCAAAGCAGGCTTTTACCCACAGAAACCAGCTTTTGGTAGGTAAATATTGGGAATATTTACTGGGAATAATACTGCTGAATACTGGGAGCAACTAGAGCTGCTTACAGGATAGTGAAAATCTCAAGAGAGATTGTTATAGAACAGACAAGAAAACCAAAAGCAGAAATTGAGATAAGGAAACTGAAATTACTTATTCTGCWTCCTGGGCCTATTCAATCAGTGATGAGTCTTGTTGCTTTTTTTCTTCTTGAATAGATTTTTTTTCTTTATTTAACTTGGTTTTGCTTATCTCCAGATACATAGTTCCCAAGTGGACTACAAAACACTTCGAGAAATACCCAAGGCCTGTGTTAAACCAGTTCAGCTGGGATAATCCTTGCTTTAGAAAAATTCTATCACTGTGTAAACAAATTATTCCAAGCATTTTGCACACTTCAAGCAAACAACAAACAGGACATGCTGCTGTGGATGTCTGGCTAGTGCCAGGACAGGGATAGGGAGTGCTGCTTGCCAGGCTGCAGTTTACAGTCTTTTCAAATGATCTCAAGAGTCCCTCACTTCCTTTGAGGTCAGCACRCTCACAGTTTTCCCAGAAGTAAAGTTTCAATAAGAAAAATAAAGAAGCTTGTCAGAAAAACTACTGGAAATGAGCATTGGCCTATTTTCTCTTCTAGGAAGAAACTGTTCCTCTACAGCATTCAAGGGATGGACTGCTCTAGTAAAGTGCCACATTACGCAGTCTTCATTATTGGATTATTATTTCTGAACTCACAATTTAGGAGAATTAGATATTCTACTATGTTGAAGTAGCAAATTTTAATACATTTACTAGATTTCCCAAACCATTGGATTAGGCTGACTCCTTGCTGCACACAAGCCTCTGGCCCCAGTTTGAACAATTCTGTAGTTTCCTTTGTTGCCTATTCTCTCACATCAATAATGGTTTMGATCGTGTTATAACCTTCAAGTCTCTACACTAAAACCAGTCCATTTTTTGATGCAATTTCACAGCAATGTCACAGCCTCAAAAGCCTGCTGCTCCTCCATTGGACGCCCGCCCTATTCATGTTGTTTTGACTGCAAAGAAGGATGAAAGTAAGATTTTTGCAGTTGCAATCTGAATGTATTTTTATTTTATATGCRTTATATAGACACTTATCATAATGTGTACATATATTATGTATATGATGATATAGAATTAGATACACAATTCCTGTTGACACAGGACAGCCATTACCAAAGAGACATTCACRTCCCCTATGTCCTTTATTCCAAATGGAGAGCACATTCCTCTCTGCTATGTATTTTTGTCYGTACCACTGACTTTTGCTGTGACCTTTGTCTGACTTAACCTTAGATACTTTTGCTTCTTCCTCACGACTTTCCCCTCTTGGAAGTCTTCCATAAATTTCAGATAGAAAACCGCTAAGAGTTAAATATCAGTTACTGCTGGAATGCAAAACCTTCAGCTCTAAGTTTGGAATTGAAGAGATGGAAGAACTTGCAGGATAAGGTATTTTTCATTATCGCAGTCTTTGCCTGAACATACATAACAAATGTGCTTGACAAACCAAGTATGAAATTGCTACAGGCAAGGGGCATTATATATAATTGGCAAATCTGGTGCCTTAGGGAAGTAACCAAGATGAAGTTGCCTATCTGAAACTGCTGTTCTGTCACTGTCTAAATATAAACTTTCTTCAAGTGCTGCAGGGTGTAAACTGGAAGTGACTTGCTGAGAGGGTGCTGACTGAATACTCTGAAGGAGACTTCATTTGTAATGGCAGAGCAGTGCACTGGCACACGTCAATGATATATTCAGGGAACTGTTCTTGGGGTTTAGGAAGGGTATATTTGTCAAGTCTGTCCTGAGGTTCTGGGTGGAGTATCTTGTCAAACTCACTGGTATCTGATATAACGAACTATTTATAAGGCCCAGGACACTGAACTATAAATTGCCTGTTTCTGCACAACCCACACGGCCTTCTCCTKCCTCATTCATGGAGGTATAAACTGTTCATGTGCTCGTTTTCCTTATAAAGGACATATCGAGACTGAGATAAGGTTGATGTGCAAAGCAACAAGGCAAAAGTACAGTTTCAGATCAATATGCAGAACTTGTCCCCCTGGTAAGAAATGGCTTAATGTGCAAGAGTTTTAAGAAAGAAGATGATGGAGCAAAGTTCTAAGCATTCTGACTAGAATTATGGTGAGCAGTTAATTGTGCTTACAGCTATGTATGGCGATCACCTTTAGCACTAAGRAAACCTAAATAAATACTTTACTACTGCTGGTGGTGGTATTGGCAAGGAACGTGGCTRCTGTTTGTGATGCAGCATCAAAGCTGGCAGGAGATACACAGCTGCTCATTTATCAGAGATTCCTGGGAGGTGAGAGTGACCTGCTCGGTTCCACGGCATTAGTGGAGATTTGCAACTTCAGACAGATTGCAGCGTTAGTGTTACAGACTTAGAATGGCAGGAAATTCACACTGCTAAGGTGAGAGCACAGATAGTTTCCAGGACTTGGTGTGAATTAACAGTTAAAAACCAAGGAGATGCATTTCCTAAGAAAAGCGAGAACCACTGCRTTAAAAATTTCAGACACAGCTGAGGAAACAGGCAATAGTAAACACTATAAAAATGTGAACAGAGAATCATGTCAAAGAGGGATGTAAAAGTGCARTTTTTAAAAGCAATAAACAATTCAGTGCGAAGCCAGGCAGCAGCAATCTTTCAGCACTTGARCTTATGATCATTTGTGATTTTAGCTGTATAACCTCATTGTTTGCAGCATTTTGATTGTTTTGGAACTTACACAAAAGGTCTTCATTAGGCCTTAGCAATACAGTTTTCTATTCCCTAATTTGACACCAAACCCAGGATATCTACCAAACAGACCTTCAGAGATTAAAGTTTCTCAAAGATCATGGCTACCATGTTTTAAAAAGTTATATTGCAGATAATGAAATCCATTTTGAAGCATAAGTTACTAACTTCTTTCTATCGAGGGATGTCAACCATTAATTGGAATTTGAGGCCACTGAACTCTGCTCCCACCTATTCTGCAGAAAACCTGAAAAAATTCCACTGCAGTGGGATTCTCCCTCAGTGAAACCAGTGCCACCAAGAATACTAGCAGGTCACAGAGTCCCCTGCAAGGACTCTTACTCAGGTACCCTGTGCTCAGGGCCTTTCAGCTGCCATTTTAACCCAGGGATGATAGTCTGAACACTATCAAGTCTTTGAACAAAATCATTATGACAAAAAGTTGCAGTACACATTGTATTACTTCTTTCACCAGACAGAACTCTTATGGCAGAGAAATCCAAAGAGCCAAAATAACAAAACAGATAAAACGTTAATATTACATTATACTTKTTTCCAGAAATATAATTTCTGGCACCTCTGGAGTACTCCATATTGTAACATGTGGCCAGTGTCAATCCCAAAGCTTTTCTAATTTTAGATGCCTCAAAAAATCAGTTAATAGAATAATATTGCTTCCACATAGTTTTCACTTTGTCAGAAGCCAAGCCAGATTATTTTGCTTAGCCTTAACTCACCTCAGCATGATGCCAAATCTCAGTACCTGATCTCACTGGAGTGGTCAAGAACAGACCTTAGCAGTGCCAGCCCATTTCTAACACAACAATAGGGAATATTCTAATTCCTACTGGAAAAAGGATTCGTCACTGAAGCATCAAATATACAGCATTGACATGTTCCAACAGAACTTGGGAAAAGGAAAATTTATTAATGAATTTGCTCTGCACCATAAAAGAACTGCTACAGTCACTGATACAAAAGCACAAGCAGAGKTTAAAGTGTGCATAATCTGAGAGCAAGAGGCCAAGAGAGTAAACATATGGGACTATGGTAAAAAACAAACATGTGAAAGAGATGTTGCCTTTTTTTTAAAATGACTTCAGTATCTGATTAAGCAGTTCTCTATTAAAACCATGGTCACAAGCCAACAGTTTCAGTAATCATCAAATGATCTTGTAGAGCTCTGAATTTTAGAGAGTGCTGACTATTCCACCCACTGAAAAATAATTAGACTTCAGGATGCCTCAGACTGCCCACAAATTAAGGCACTAAAAATCCTCAGTGTGTTTGTGGAGGAAAATAATTTTCAACATGTATCTGTGGAGAGTTTGATGAAAATCAAAAGCAGCAGCTGCTAGTCTCTGTGTTTTTTGTATACAAATAATTAACAACTCCAGTGCCCTTACTGGATAAATACTGACATATCAAAAAATAGCAGCATATTTTGTGAGTGGCAGTTATAGTAAAGTAGTTGATTACATCCCTATAGATCTCTCTCCTATGTCACAAAAACTTAAATCTTGTACATAAGAAAGCACTTACTGAAGAATGTATTTATTCTGGCTAAATCAATTTCAAATGTTTAGAGCTCTGCAAACTCATATTTTCTCTTCACTGTGTTGTAATTGCAGAAATGAATCTGAGAATGGTGATTACATGTTTCTCTAACTCTCTGACCTTTTTTCTCTGCCCTGATGCACAGTATGTTTGGGAGAAACATCTATTAGGAATTTTGTTGTCCAGCTTATGTGAAACATGCAAGGGATGTATATCCAGACCATTTGGGTGTTCGGGGTTTTTGGATGGAAAACCTAAAAATTAAAGAGCCATTTGTAAGACCAGATACACATAGGGCAGCAGTATCTGATATACTGTATTTCATAAGGAGATGTAGAGTTTGACCTCATTCAGCAAAAAATGGAAAGGGTCGATTAGCAAGAATTTGTGGCAGCTGCAGCAACTGATTCATTCCCTCTGCAGATTCTGTTTAAACTCATTTCCAAGTGTGCAAGAGTTCCATATTTCTTAATAGAATAGGATCATAAACCTTTTTCCTCAGAAATACTTACCAGCTTTAGTGGTATTAAAGCAACAGTTCAGTGCCTTACCCACACAAGCAAGGACATGTGGCTTTCTAAGACACTGTCAGGGGTTTCCTGTTTCACCTTTCTTGGAGAATTAACCAAGTCCACGTCACTACCACTCGCCGCTTGACTCATGCTTGAAGCACTCCATTTTCTTAGTTCCATTTTCTTTACATAATCTTGCTTGGAGAAGCAACCAAAAAATATAAAGCAAAGAAGCAAGTTTTAGGCTTCTCACAGGAAAATGATATTCTTTTGATTCTAAGCTAAACATAATTAGCTTGCTTATTGAGAGTCCTGCAGTTTATTAATTTTGACACTGTTGAGTTTTTTGGGGTTTTTTTGAGTGGACCAACTACAGCACCTTTCACCAAAGTGGTTATAAATTAATAATAAGCCAAAAAGTTGATGCTAAGTAATGAGTGTGTAACAAGGCATAACGAATAAACCATTTAAATTGACACAAATGAGATGGTGACAAGATGGACTGTGTTCAGCCCTGCAACCCTGACCCATGACCCTATAAACAGTGCAGATTATTCCCATTTAGGGAGCACTCAGAAATGAATCTCACTGAACACATAACATCACAGCAGCAGCATCCCATAATCTTACCGTATGATTAAGACTAGCAGCAGGATTTACATTTTTAACCTTGTATAAACAGAGCATAATGTTTTCCAGCAATCCTCAGTGGGAAGTCATATAGGAACTGACACACAGCTGAAAAATAAAATTTCTCCTTGAGCTGGTCAAGCAATCTATTAAGCCATGAGTTCAGTTCAGGTCATACATACAAATATTGATCAGCAGTTGAAATACTGGTTGGCAAATCTAAAAATTGCATTTAAAATGCCAGAAGCTGGAACTTCCTTCAGAAAAAGCCCAAATAAGGTCTTCATTACTTTAAGTACTTCAACATATGSAGCAGAAGGAAGAAGGCAAATGCCAGAATGACTTATTAGAAATTACTCTAGGATTCAGTCACAAGAAATTCAAAGATGCTTTATTGTTGGGGTTGATTCAGCAAAAGAAGGAAACCTCGGCTTAAGGCTGTGAGAAAATCCTTTCTAGCTGATATGAGCAAAAAGYTCACTCCCAAGATCCCTCTGTTCAGTTATGCAAATTGTTGCTAGAAAGTTTTGGGTTCTTCCTGTTACTATTGGTTACTTTTTGCTGCAGAAATTGTACTATTCCTAATCGTTCTCTCCMATTGGATCCTTCCCTCAAACCCTGCCTTAGCCCCCTCCCTACATTCAAGCGCGTAAATATCTCTGCTTTACCCTGGCCCTTGCTCCTTTCTGGTCYGTTCCTAGTGCAGTGCACCTTGTCCTGTTTGTTGTTTTCGCCTTATTAAAGTTCTCTTTCCAAACAGTCAGATCAGAGTAGTCTCTCTGTGAAGTCTCCGGAGCCGATTCCCAAGGAAACCACCGGTCAGACTGTCCAGGCAAGGGCCGGAGGGTTTCACTTCATGGAGCTGCATAAGCCTTCCAACTAATCCTTTGATTTATTTCAATTAGTGAAGTCCTTCACTGAWAAAGATGAAAATGCATTAGACTAAAATTCAACTCAACCTTCTCTAGCCCTTTAACAATCAGTAAACAGCGGTTAAAAATATGGAAAAATGCAGGGAATGAGCAATAATAAGTCCATTACTGACAAACTTTTGTCTGCTTTCTCTGTTGGATCAGTAGGTGGCTTATTTGAAAAAATGTGTTTTGTCAAACAATGTTTTGTCTTTATCAAAATACAACTTTTTACTGAACTTCAAGTATTTAAAAGAAGCATTACCAGTTTTGAAAGACATATTTGGAATACGAAGACATTCAACACAGTCAGAAAATGTAACAATTTAGGCTCTGATTACATTGGTAATCAGAGAAGTCTTGTCCAAGCTTCTGTCTATAAGTCAATAGTTTGGGAGAGAAGTGCTAATTTCATGTTTTAAAAGTAAAAACCTCTATTTTACCTGTGATTAAACTGAGAACACATCTTTCACCATGAACAGTAGCCTTTTTCCACCAAACTCCATTCCTATTGAAATGATCAATGGCATATAGCTGGATCAACATTAATTTGCTGCCAGCCTTTCAAATCAACATTCCCTSGTAAAGGTAGCATACAAACATTAATATTTTATTCTGTATGTCTACATCCTTTAATTTAACATCACTGATCATATTTTATATTTTCAGCCTTTTTTTTACTAACTAGAAAGTCAATTTTTGGTATTTCCCATATTAATAAACTGATACGCTATGTCTTCAATTACCAAAAAAAGTTAATAAAATCTAATATTTTTCCTGATGATTTGGACTCTAAATTAAAGAAAAAAAATGTGGAAAACATAGTATCAAGTAGGTCCCAAAAGCAGATGAAACCCTGATATGATGCAAGAAAATAACATAGTTTTGTAAGAGACATTTAAGACAGTCATACAACTTACCAAAAGCTTGCCTTTGGGAGAAAGCAGCAGATGTTTTTATCTAAGAAACAGCCAAACTGATCAAATGAATGCAGCTATTCCTAGATACAAAAGGCTCCCATGTGCTGAAGAAGGAAGAAGATCTATGCAGACACAATAATGGGCCAGAGGTCAGAGCTCCTGTCAGCCTCCCTGCCSCAGCACCCTCCCTGTACTGCTCTTCAGTGCTGCCCTTCTCAGTTTGCATTTATTTTGACTTGCAAGACACCAGGTGGTGCCAAAAGAAATTACACATTTCTTACAATTTCTTTACTGCCTTTTTCTTCCTAAGCAGCGACTCTTCTTTAGCTGTGCAACAACCCCATTTTTTTCTCTACAAAATACCTGTGGCTTAAAGCACCTTCAGCCACAATGGGAAGACAGAGTAGGGCAAGATGCATAAGACATCATAAAGTTGAACCACAGCAGACCAGCAGCTTTTGAGTCAGCCCATGAAAAGCTCTCAGAATAAAGCACATTTTCTCCTTGACCTTTACCTGCTGCTGGGCTCTGATTCACAAGATTGCGTTTTCCCTCATGGTGAACATGGGTTAAACCTCAGCCTCATTTATCATGAATTCTCACACAGACCTTTCACAGAGAAGAACTAAATGCCAAAAATGAATCAGTCTTTTTGACTGGACACCTGGGCACACATTACAGCACTGACGCCTGAGGTGGATCCCTGCTGTTACTTGGCTTTAACCATGTTCCTCTCCATCATCTTGTCATAAACAGAGTACCTGCTTGGCAATTTTCTGAAGGTGCCACTTAAAAGAAAGATTGGAAAAGTTGCTAAATACTGAAGATTAAAACTTAACATAAATTTCTTGTAGTTTGTTACTGTCACATAACACTGTGGTAAGAATAAATTATACAAAAGTGTAGGGGGAAAAGAAGCTGTTTATATTCTTGATTAGTTCACAGAGTGTAGTACATGATTATCCTTTCCCAACTGGCTGCCCAAAAGAGCAGACTTTTCTCTTTATTTCTAAGAACTAAGTCATGGATGGGAGGGGCAAGGTTGCAGTGTTTTCCAAAAATCACCTTTCCAAATAGCATTAGAAACAGGGACAGAAAACAAAATGTAGGCAGTGTCTGCTATCCAGGCAGAAGCAGAAATAGGGAGTTCAGTTCTGTGAAATATCAGAGTCAACCACTCAAAAAGGAGGTTTCAATAACTTTCTCCCTCATCAGCAGGAGCATAGAAGGCCTCCATCATACTAGAGGACAATTACAACACTCAGAGTTTTAAAAGCTCTAGCCCTGGCTCCGTGCAGTAAACACAAGCCTAACAACTTTCTCACCCACAGTTTTCTACCAGTTCCTTAAGACTGGCATAGACTAACTATAAAACAAATTGTCAAATATGCCAAAACCTGGACTAGAACAGGCTTTTGCAGGCTGGAAATGTAAAAGGCATCGTGAGCAAGTCAGACTTGGAGCTTCTTTTGAAGTGAACAGAAAGCTGGGCTGAGCCMCAGGAAGGAGGGAGGATTACCCTCAGGAGACAGGTATTTCCCTTCAGGGTCTGGAAAATATTGAATAGACACCTAAAGTTGGGTGAAATACATCCACCATTTGCAGAATCTGAAATCTTTGGGGTTAAACCTTAACATGCCCYGTGCTTAATCTGGTGAGTTCAATTTTTATTTTATTTTATTTTAGTAACTTTTTAGTTTAAGTGTAGCTACAGAAGCAATGAATTTAATTAGGGGTATGAAGAGCATAAAGCAGTATTGTTGGACAGTTTTCAAATGGAAATGAAAAGCAGAATTCATCAGCAGATTAGTAAAGTCAAACTATCTGCTTAGTTTTAAAAATAACATGCGTAATAAGRCTTCCCTAGTCTTTCACACAGGTCATACACCACACGTCCAGTTCCCTTTGAGTTCCCTTGTTTAGTGATTGCAATTGTGGTCATCATTAAAAATAGTCTTCCTCTTTTGTTTCTGTGGAGCTTTTGGGAGTTCTGTATGAGAAAAGCCTTGTTTTAAGTTGAATGCCATTAGATGCAACCTTCCACACTGTGACTTTAGAGCCTAAATTTATCATTTATGGAAGTGATCAGCTACATGATGTTCCATTATACTGCATACCTAAATTGGATCCTTTCCTATAATGACCCACACTTTCTAGTATCTAAATTGCCTTCATGCTGACTTGCACTGATTTACTGGCATGCCATTTACACCACCTATGCCACCACTAAATTTGGCTCAAGCAAAGTTCCTGCAAGTGGCACCATGCTGTGCTACAGATAGTTTTGCTGGGCTTCACCAGATGGCAAAATTCTGTTTTGCAATTGCGAGTGTGTGTCCGTGTGGAAATGACAAGACAAGACAAGAAAACCAAAAAATCCTCACAAGAGAAAGGTGGGGAACCACTGTGAAGAAGGAGGCACACTTAGAAGGCAGACTAGCAGACTAGCTCTATTAATGTGTTTATGTATCTCCTTTTAATGAAGGAGATGTTGTTTCCCACAAAAACTCCTTAGAGCCAAGCTGGTGGGTTTGATCTCCCTGTGGGCCATCCAGTTGAGAGCTGGACTCAATGATCTTTGTGTGTCCTTCCAACTCAAAATATTCTGTGATTCATTTATTGCACCTTCTGTAGTAGTGTTAGTTCTTTCAGGCAATGTGAATAATGGCAAATAATAGCAGGCAAATTCTGTCTTTGGCTGAATAATTGTGGGAAGGAGAGTAGACACCACTCTGGCTTAGATTTGCCAGTTGTGATTCCCAGAGGAGGGTTTTGCATGCCCAGTAAAATATTGAGAACCTGCTTGTTTTGTGATACAAAGTATGAAAGCTCAGTGATATAATTCTGCTCTGAAATTGTCAGCAGCTGAAAAAATGCAGAAAAAAAATTACATTTAAATCAGAAAATAAATTGAGAACTCTCTTCCTTTTGTTCATTACAGGAGCACAGATATTCTTATCAGATATCAGATTTCCTCTTCCAGAAGCTACAATTCCTAATGTATGTGTGTAYTTCAAATATCCAAAGTTCATTAAAAGCATGTATAAGCAACTTGGTGTATATCATTTAGTACAAATTCAGGCAAAGCTGAGCCAGTTTGGAACTTCACAAAAAGAGCTCCTGTTGAATTCTACTGTTGAACTCAGAGCTATTTCTTTCCCTGGGATGTCTATATTTTTCATGACTGGAAAAAACTGAAAATCTCTGAAAGAAAATACTCTATTGAGAGAAAAAGAGATTGATTTCTCTCATGTCACAYTCACAAACTTAAAATTCATTGCCAGGTCTCCAATATCAGTTGGAGAACTTAAGTGCAGATCTTTGTAGAAGGTGAGCTCTTGTTGCTGAGAATGCAGTATCCAGACTCTATGTGCTTTAGGGATTTTATTTTGGAATATTTATAACCTGAGTGCTTGTTAATGGTTGTAGCACATCAGGTGAACTCTTTGAGCACATCTTCTAATTTAGTTGTATCTGAGAGCAAACCAGCTGGCAGGCTCTGAAACAAAAGCACCAGAGATAATGAGGATATTCTCTTCAGAAGTGTCCATCCAAATTAAAGGTAGATTCATGTACACTGCCCATCCCTAATTTAAGCATCAAAGTCAAGCATCATCAAAAGTGAGCGTATACACTGAATTTTAAACTGAATTCTTAGCCAGATGGGTGGCCAGAAGAATGAACAATCAACTATTTTGAGTGTATAATTCTTATTTCAAACGGCTAAACCCCTCAGCATTCTCTTCCTTGCCCTTTCTCAAATACCCTCCTGTTTGATGCAGTGATTCTTCACTAAATTTCCAGACCCATTTTGCAATTTCTTACATTTTATCTGTAATATCACTATGACTTGAGTTTGAAAATGCTGCTTCCCGTTTGCTGCTGCAATTAAGACTGAAAATTGACACATTAACTTCAGGGAATATCCCTGGAAAACATATAAGCGTTTAGTTAATTTTCTTTTTATCCTAAGGATTTAGGGTCACGTTGATACAGAATTCCCTTTTTGTTTTGTAACTGTAGCTCATGAAATGTGTTTTCTAAGCCAGACAAAGTAATGGTTGCTTTCTAAACAGTAATTGTTTTTCTCCAATTACTTTATTTATTTATAGTTTGGGAGGTGGTCTCACTGTTTGAGGCTGCGGTGCTCTCAGAGGGTGATGACATTTCATTGCAGCCAGCAGCTGAATTTTCACATCCTCTGCATGGCACAATTATTCTGTGATTTCCCCCCTCCCCTCTGCAACCTAAGAAATCGCTTGCTYCATACACCAGAAACCTCAGGGAGCTCAGAGAGCGTGCAGGGTTTGGGGTGAGGGAGTTAAAATAAATAAAATGTAAGTACATTCTCAGGAGCTGTGTTGTAGAATCAGGGCCTAATCAATACAATCAGAAGTTCCATATGGAAGTAAAAATGCCACCACACTTGTTCAACTATTCTGCAGTACTTCTCACAGTCTTGGCTAAACAGCAAACATTGTCCAAACCCCTCATCAGGAGAAGCAATTTCATTGCTTCTGCACCACACAGCCCCTGTAACTCAGGAGATAACCAAAGCAGCACCCAAGCAGGTCACTGCATGTATTTGAGTGTGCTGCAAACACCAGCCTAAATTCTGATTTTATCTGAATGGTTTTGTGCAGTTATTAGCATCATCTGCTCAAATCAGCCCAGTTCATGACCTGGTCAGTCAATTAATCATTGTATGCCTTGTAAAAGCAGAGAGAAATCCTTGTGCAAAACCAAAGAAGATGCTAGTGCTATTACTGGGGATAAGACTTGAAAACTTATTTCCTTCCCTTGTGTGCTGAAATTACGGTTTTCTCAGAAAAGAAACTAAATCCATTGGTGGGTAATCATCCTTTAGTGAATCATAGGTACCCTCTGCAAAACTTTTGAAAGGGAGAAAAGATACAGTGTAAAAGTTAACTGRGTCATTTCAGTTGTGTTACAAGGACCACCTTTAATTTACCTCTACTTCCATTAACAGTTACACAGTGGAGTTAAGACAGAAACTTCGCTCATACAATTCAACCTGCACTTTTTTTTTTCCTCATTCAGCAAGGCTGACTAAGAAGCATCTATAAGGAATTAGAAAACAATGGCTTAACCTTTATAGGCAGGGGACCACACACCAGAAAATACTTAGCAAGAGGTATGTGGCCTCCCGTGCCTATGCACAGTGACAGAGAATAGTTCAGGAGTTTAGTGCCTACATTCCTAATGTGGAGTACTGGCTGAGCCTACATTATTTATCATTATTATTTGTTACTGCTGCTGCTATACAGAAAAACAAGGAGAAAAGATTAAAAAAAACTAATAAAAATAAAGCTCTGAGGAGCTAAAAACCTTTTTAGCTGTGTAGAAGATTTTTTGCTTGCTTTTTGCAACCTACCTTAAGATGTTGAGATATGATATTTTCAACAGAAGAAATGGCAGAGGGGCTCCGTACATAACACGAATTATGTAAGATACAATTTATAGACATCAGAGGTAGAATTTTTAAAAAAAACAACTACTGTAGGGTGATATAAGGTGAGTAAARATGACCTATATGAAGTAACTGGTTAGACAGTAGTGTCTATTTGTAGTATAATAATAATAATAATTCAGTCACAATCATCTCTCCAATTACAAACAGCAGCATTAATGGGAAGGATTGTTCTCATCTACTTTTAGATGCTGTGCACTTTCAGAGGTATAAATATGAAACTGGATGGTAGTTTGGATAAGAGGGCMGCAAGTAAAGGTGGGGCACTCTACTGCAGATTCTCAAAGAAGAAGGAGGTGGATCAGCAGTGAGAAAGACAAAGGGTGTAAAAGTGGTACCCGATCCTGCAGTTAAATGAAGGCTCCCATATGTCATTCCAAGGCAACTCATTAAAAAGAGCACTTCTTGACTTAGATAGATTGAATCTATGCAGTCCAGAAAACTGAAGTAACAACAAAAAACCTAGGGAAAAAAAAGCACTACTAAGTAGATTTATGATTTTCAAAACAAACAAAAAAAGAGACCAGATATATGCATAACTTCCTCTTAAATAAGTGCCCCATTTTCATACTATGACATTCCTCAAAAAAAGGTGTYACCAGAGGTTCTTGGCCCACTCAAATGCTTGTTTTGGTTTTGTTCTTTTGAATTTCAAACAAAACATTCAGAATACCTCCATGAACCTTGAAACCAACACAGTCATCTTTTAATGACTGTTTTCTCCAAGTTATAAACTGTGGCAGTCTGACATTTGTGCTCCATCTTGTTTTCTGTGAATAATGTCCAAACATTTACAGAAAGCAAGGTTCCAGGAAAGGTATGGCAGGGCATACATATTTCAAACAGAATTTTGAAAATTGTTTTGCTCTCATTTAAAATAAAAAATCCATACATTTCCTTGTTCTCCACAAAAGGGTTTTGGCAGGCTGCATCAGAGGCTTGGGAGATACATCTTCTGTTAAAGCAGAGCAGGCTGTGTGAGAGCAGATCCAGGCAGTGTCAGCTACCAGCAAGGCTCTACAAGAATTTCTAGCCTTGTTTTCTTAATGAAAGTGGACTTATACAATGACATCATCTGTTCATCTTTCACACTCTCACGCATTCCTAATTTACTGGCCAAATCACAAACTTTGAAAGAGATCTCAAAGGCAGGAAGGATTTTGGCAGGTTTGAGGTTTGGGACTCTTTTTGGGGTGAGGGGGTGCTGTTGGTTTTCGAGTTGGGGATGGGAATTTTTGAGTTTTATGAGAATGTCCAGCTGGATAAAAGGAAGGAATGTGCAGTGTGATCAGAGCTGGACTGTGGGCTGTGAGCACACACCCAGCCCTGGCCAAGGCCAGCTCCTCCTGCCCATGGAACCAGGGGGGGCCTGGAGAGGAGCAGAGCATCACAGGAGCTTCAGGCACATCCTGGAGAATGTCCTGGGGAAGCCAAAAAAGATGGAACAACGCAGGAATTTAATGGAGGGACTTAAAAAGAAATGAAGCTGCTTCCACAGGCATGTAAGATAAATTCTCAGAAAACCAAGCTTCATTAGTTCTGTTGCTTACAAAAGAACATTTTTAACTTAGCTATCATTGTGGAACATTTTAATTACACCTAATTAGGAAGTTCTGGCAGAATTCTGATAAAACCTTTTTTCAGACACTACTGATGAATTGCAAGCAGTTTGGGGCACTATAGGCACCAGAAGCAGCAATGAAAAAGAAGAATTTGAGGTACCTAACCAATATTACATTATTAAATTCAAAACCCAAGTACTTGCAGTGATTAAATATGTTTGAATGGTGAATACACTTCTGATATGTGAATCAATTAATTGGTATTTCATCATTAAAAATGCATTTCTCCTTCTGGAACACTGTCTGGATCAGAAAAAYACAGTAGCACAAAGGTGATTGAACTGACTCTTTCAAAGGTCTGTCCTCCTCCCAGCCTCCTTTGACAGAGGTCAAATGGGGAGGTCCAGAGTGTGATACCTGTGTGTGCTTCCCCCTTTGTACTTCTCAGAGCTGGTTTGAAGTCTGACAGTCACAGAATCATGGAATCATTTATGTTGTGAAGGACCTTTAAGATAGATTCCAGCCATGACCCCTGCACTGCCAGCCCCACCACTAAGCCATATCCCCAAGAACCACATCCAGAGGTGTTTTAAATCCCTCCAGAGACGGTGGCTTCATCGGCCCTGGGCAGTCTGTTCCAAAGATTGAATTCCCTTGCAGTGAAGAAATTTCCCCTAATATCCAATCTAAACCTCCTCTGGTACAACTCACATTGTGAATGGGTGGGAGGGTATTTTTATTGAGCTCCAGTACCAATAAAAATGCATTGAGTGTTTTCCAAGGTATTATCCAAAACTACTTGCCTCTTTGAAAGCTTCTTTTAAATGACAAATGAAGGAATAATGGCCAAGGAGATAGTAATGAGAACAAGAAYGGAGTTGGAAAATGGATTGTCTCAGACATCCTAGGATGAGGTACTCAGAGATGGAAAAATGTGGAGTTCATTACTGGAATGGTGCCCGACTGGATGAGAAGAACCTGCACAGCCCAAATGAATAATAATAATATTGCTGTGGCCAACTTTATTTTTTCTAATTTCTACTTTTGCCATTACTTTCCCAGCTTAGTTTTGCTACGAGCTCGTTCCCTAGTAATGAGAGAGATTGCTGCAAAGAGACTTTCCTGGGGTATTCAATATGGAAAATGTGCAGCAGAGGTCAGCTAGAAATGCATATTGCAGTCTCTCTTTAAGACACAGAATTAAGAACTGTGTTGAGACAACTTATTACAGAGTGAGGGGAAGATGTCTTCACAAAGTATTCAGAGATTATGAGATTCTTTTCCCAAACTAAAAAACATTTTTATTTTCCTTAAATAGCAGCTTTCACTCCATTAGTGTCAATGCAACATTAATCAACACCAGCTTGCAAACAATGCCAAATTTCCCCTGTGTAACCAGCAGTACAGCAATGAAGAAACATCAGAGTGAGGATGATGGCCTTTTGTTTAAACTCCTGGTCATAACTTGCAGGAAAAATAGGTTCTTTTACTCATGAAGTGGCATCAATGCTAATTCCTAAGACAGTAGGAAAGACAGAGTTAATTTTTCACTCTCTTTTTTCTTGTTACAGTCTGGCTCTACAAAAATAAAATGTCCTTGCTCCCATAGGAAAATATAAAAATTCCATTTGCCTTTTTCACTCCATTCAATGCTCTTGGCTATCTACAGCRTCAGTGTAAGTGAACAGGTAGGGCACAGCATCAGCTGCTATGTCAGACAAGAACTTTTTTCTCTATGCTTGAAAATCAGGAACTGATTGAACAAACAAATCAGGGGGAAAAATATAATTTGATCTAATCATTTTTAGTAGAAAGGATAACTTACTAAACTCTACAAATAGAAGAGGTAGCAAATGTCTAGAAAGATAGAATGACCGGAAAGTTAATTTATAAAAAAAAAATAAAAAAATTAAGAAATGGAAAGTACATTGAAATATGTGTTGCAAGGTTTCAGCCTCCAGTTGGGAATGGGTGGTATATTGTCCAAAAAAAGCCGAATCCACATTTACTTTCATTTGCCTCAGCAGCTGCACACTCATTTCCCATAACAAGATTCTCCTTTTTATTTTTGTCTGCTGTTAGAAAAATCACAAATGATGGATGTAATAGGAGAGAAGAGATTTTCAGAAGTTTGGATTCAGGAGCACAGATCACAGCAGAAAGAGATTTAGGAGCCAACTCACTGGGATTCTTGAAAAACTCCTTTGTTTATCTTTTGTGGAGCAAGGTCTCTCACTTTGCTTCTATTGTTGCTGTTTTATCTTGGAAGACAATTCTTTAAAAAGCTTTGCAAAGGCAGATTGTCAAAATTTAGATAAAGGTTTTCCAGGTACACTTCTGCTAATAACAAACCTTGTAAGAACAGCTTTCCAAACTTTCAGTGGATCCAAGTGGAAGGCAATCACATGAAATTAAAACCAGCAATTTACTGAGGAAGTTCAGGGAATGGATTCTTATTTACAGGCTATATTCTTAGGCCCTCAGTCCAGATGCAAGACTCCTTGACTTTTAAATCATTGAAACTCTACCCAGGCAAAACTGTAACAGTTTTAAACTGAGAATCGAAGACACCACATCCTGAAATGTCAACACTTAGCACTCCTTTACTTCCATTGCCAGCTTTCTTGGTTGATTTGTCTCCTGTCATGACCCAAGTCTAGCCCAGGAGAAATCAAATAACAAGGAAATGCAAAAATAGCCTAATGAGGAAATGTAAAAACAGCCTAGAGGCAAATGCAGAAAGATACAGATTTCATTTAAAGCTGCATCGTCATTCCATATGTTCAAGGTAATTTTTTGTAGCTCTGCAAATCCTGAGAATTTCATGTCAGATCTATGACTCTAAGRACTGTGCCATTTTAGGGTAAAATATTGCCTCTGTCAGTGAGTACTCAGAAATCTTTCACCTCTAACATCCTGTCATCAGTTAATTTTGCCATCCACACTGCCACTCTGTGTACAGAAAAAGTTTTCACATAAAAGATGAAATACTTAAAGCTTATCTTCTAGAGAATCAAATGATCCAGTATTCCAAACTGCCTTCAGACTGAGAGGATATCTGATACCTTTTTTTCTTATTAAAGTCTTGGAGATAAGGATCTCCTGAGAGTTGATTACAGCTGTGCACCGAATTGAGGACAACTTGTCCTCTCAATTATCTTAACGCCTTTTAGTAAGAGCCTGAGACCAGAGGCGCAGAGCTCCAGGGKGCTCTCCAAAATTTATTTATGGAAGATTTTACAGCAGTCTTGGCTCTTGGGTGACAGAGCCACGCCTACTGCTGTCAGCTACAACTGTACAACTATAGATAAGCCTGAAGACACTCCAGTTTTGGTTACATTGCATTATATATTTTTCTTTGCTGAGCATCTTCATACGTAACACCCAGTCAATACCTTTGCTATTACCTGTAGCCTGTCATAACTACTATCATTACCATGTTATGGTTAATGCTATCCAATCACATGAGTTAGTATGTTACAGTTTAAGCTTAAAGTTGTTTTTCAGTTTTCTTGCAGTGGAAAATTCTTAGACCTGTTTTCTACTTGCCACATTGGCATGCTTGTTTGCCTGTGGTATCTTTCTGCTTTTCCTAAGACCTGTTTCTGCTTGGTAAAAACATCTTTTTGTTTGTATCCTTTGCYCTAGTCATAAAACCTCCTTCCAGCTTGACTTAACCTTTGCTGTCTTAGTTGTCCAGTAATGACTGGCTCAGCAATTGTTAATTTAGACATCTGTTGTTTTTCTATATCAAAWCTTGGTTCCATCTCYGTTCTTTTCTCAAGTTCTATGTTCAGAGAGCTTTCTGCCAAGCACATGTATCTGTGAAATTTTCTTGTCAAACTTTTTTCTTTTCCAACACCTTTTCMCAAAACTTGGAGGTTTCAAGAGAAGTGCCTGCATAGCTTGGTCTTAGTAGGTCTGTATTAGGTCTGAGCATAAGACTGGACTAAAAGTCCTTGGTGGTACCTTCCAAAGCAGATTRTTCTATAATTCTAAACCAGAGCACATTTTATAGCACAAACAGTAGCCCTAATAAAAATGTATAATAAGCAAAAATGAAATCTTCACCTCAAGATCTAAATATGTATTCAGGAAAAGATATCTGTAAATCATCATCAGCAGCATCTGATGAATCCTACTTGTATTGCAGTTTGCTCTTATGAGAGAAAAAAGAAAAAATCACAATTTTTACTGGAAGATGTGTARGAGCCATGCTTAAGGCTTACAGCCTTATGGTCCCCCTCCAATTTCTCTTTCTGAGAATTGGGGTACTGCAGCCCATTCTTGATTCTTGTATCAATAACACTTGGCTCCTGTTGTTTGGCTTTGGTTAAGCTTTCTCTAATACAACTCAGAAACTGCAGTCAGGGGAGTGAGACAGTCACAGTGCCCAAATCAATATTAATTCCTTATAAATCTCACTAAAAGCAGCTTCTCCATGTGTGTCTCACACTTTCAGGAGGAGAAGCCTCACAGTGTCTGCAGCTGAAAGTGCAGAGAACACCAGTGCCTCACTCTAAGGCAGGGGCATCATTCTGATCCAGCAGCTGGAGACATCATTCCAGCTCTGTGGAAAACCCTTCCTTGAAGCCTGGACTGGCTCAGCACATTCCTTAGTTATCCAATTCTGCTTGTATCACAATGCCATCTGTTAGGTGAAATAATCTCCAGAGATGGGGGGTTTATCTTCCCAGAACCTAAGTTGTTTAATATCCTCCTTGAACTAAATCTGGCTAAAGCATTTCTACACTTAAAGCATTTTGTATCTTGAAGGACACCACCTCCCTTCAACATTCCCGTCTTCATCTCACTTTATTTTAATCTAGAAAAGATTTCTAAACTCCTGTTAAAAATTAGGAGCCAGAATTAAAATTAATCACACTCAATTTCCCTTTAATGTCTAGATAGAATTGCATGAGCTTGTGTTCCTAGAGCAGAAAAAGTAAAAACACATGATCCTCAAGAGATTTGAGTTCATAGGGAATTTTCTTACCACTCTTTGACATTGTGCTATTAATAAAAAAAAAACTGTGGTTAGCACAAAACTATTCAGAACTTGACCCTGTTCACAGAGACTCGTTTCTGATGTTTGCAAAGAATTTCTAGGCAAATTAATAACCTACAAAGGCAGAGTCCCTTTTAAGGCCTTGCCTTGGATTCACGGACAGTAAATCACTGAGAAATGTTTTGACTGACATGTTTCAGGTTTTACTAAACAGTGTTTTCTGATGATTTTTATTTTTAGAATTTTTCAACCAAATGAAAACATTTTTTTCTAAATATTTTACCTATTTTGCAACTGAAATATGCTGACCCAATATTCTCCATACTTGTGACATTAGATTGTAATGTTCCATTGCCAATCCACGTAAAACATCACTTATTAGATATTAAGCCTTTAAAAGCAGGTATTTTGGCAACATTGCAAGAATCTGCTGGTTTTATAGTAATTATTGGAATACAGAACTATATGGGAAACTAGTGTCATACTTCAATATGGATATTGATGCTAATAGATTTAATCATAGGCAAAATTTTATTCAATGTTGACTAAGTTTTGTCAGCCCAGTAAAAAATAAAATGGAAGCACTGACACATATCTCCCTTTTAAGAAAATGGCTAGAAACAGACAGTATGTTCTGTAACATTGTCTTCCCTCTGCTGACTTATGGTAGGGAAGGGCTGGTCTAAAAGGGGTCACTCCAAATTTAAAAGGAAACAGAATGAGCATGGATGTAAGTTTAAAAGATGGAAAGCCACCAGCTTTACCATTTTCCAGTCTTATGGGCACAGGAGTCAGGGAGATTTGATGCACATATAACTACACATTACCATTTTTATTTTCTTCTTGAGCAAGTTGCCATTTTTGTGAAAAGAGAAATTACTGTCAGCTTGCATCCAGCAAAGATAGATTCTTTGCCTGCTGTCCTATAAAATGTCACCATTAGATCAGTCTCCTTGTTTCATTAGATTTGACACACATTCTTCTCTGAAGTCACATGAGCTCAGAGGCCCACTGTGATCCCCCTGCTTGGCTTGGCCAGGAGGAGGTGGCTAATAAAGAGGAACGGGAACAGTGGAATAGCCTGGAAAATAAAAACTTGAATAATGAAAATGACAAATGTGGYGCAGATTACAGAGGCTAGATTCCAAAGACCCCTTGGGCGGGGCAAACACAGACAGGTATAGGGGCACAAGGTCCAGTCATAAAGGTGAACTCAGAACATGACTTTGTAAGAAGAAAGTCCTGAACAAATGGAGAAGGAGAACTGGAAACTTAACCAAATATAGGTTGGTTCTATTCTATTAGCATACTACTAATTCCCATGTCCCCACTCTCGCTGCTGTGGCCTGGTCAGGTGTCCCCTCCCCTCAGTGCCCTGCCTGCCATGGTTTGTGGCCAAAGCCCTCTGAAAACCCATCTAAAGCAAGAATYCCAGTTGGATGAGATTCCACAAAGTCAGAGGTTAAAAGGCTTTCAAAATCCAGCAATTCCTTCCCCCTCCCATTCTTGATTGCTGCCTCTCTCCTACAGAGAGCTGAAGGCTCTGTCAAGGTGCTGCCTTGCCCCTTAGAACAAATGAACCCAAGCTGAGCTTCCACATCATGCTGCTGTCACAGACTCATGCTTYCAAACTCCTAAATAAACTGCATCTGACTTGGCAGCTGTGTTTTCTAGCGTCGGTGTCCTGGCAACAGCTACAGGATGCTCTACAGCTTCACAGACTGTTTACCTTAGATAATATAGTAGTAGGATTCACGTGGAGATTGTTGCTTGTTGCTCTTCCCAAAGAAAGAACCAACAAGACTGAGTTTATAGGTTGTTGGCTTCAAACACAACTCTGATTTTATGGTGCACTCCGCAGTGTTGGGACAGTTCTACTTCCCTGTAGAAATATTCAGGTTTTTTACCAATCCAGTAACATAAGATCCATAAAAACACATGTTGATAAATGTAGAAGGGAATATAGCACAAAATTAATGTGAAAGTTTGAGAACCTGGCTAAAAAGTCTTGACCTTTAAAATTCAGTAGCAGAATAGGCCTTGAAGTAGGCAGGAGTATGAAGCTCAGGCATTTAGCAGACTTGCTCTCAAGCAACTTGTGCATGTATTTGAGCTCACAGCTCTGTATAAATTAAAATTTTGGCAAGATGATACTAAATTTTGACCATGAGATCTGTGCATCTGCCAAAAAGTTTAACAGTGCCCAACTTATTTTGAAGTGAGGGATCTCTCATTTATTGCAAGGAGAGCAAGATGGAAATTCTGCTTGCAGAGAAGCAGTAGGAAGAAATGGAGCAACTGAATGTGCCAAGGCAATTCATGTGACCTACAGTCCACTCTCACAAACTGCAGGTGTAGAAATAGTATTGGTGCAGAGGGATACAGAAGAGCACAGAGACAGGGAGGGAAATAGTGRTCCAGAGCAGCATGGAGAGATATGGACAGAAAAAAAGATTTCCTGTGGCCATGTAATTATGATCYTTGTGTGCTGAATCCCATTTCAGGAAGAAAAAACGTAGTGAGTTTGACTCTGGAATTTTTTCACTCTGGAAGTGGCAATATTTTATGGATTCAGTCATAGCTGTAGCTTAGAATAGGTGCATAGGCAGCTGCTAAGGCATCGCTTCAGTAATTTCATCAGATTCTTTCCCCATTGCTGCCCACATGAAGAGGAGGCCGTGATAGCACTTTGAGGTGTCTGGCATGACACCCCAAGATTCCACCTCCTACTTTTCCTTGATGTGCTGAGTCTTATCTGGGTATGGGTTTACAGTGTTCTCCAACCTGTAGCAGGAATTTTTCTTCACCACTTTTCAGAAGAATTGGTGTGTGTCCATCTGAAGGCATGACTACTGCTCAGGTAAGGTCCTTTGAACAGAAGAGTCCTTAAATAAAAAACCAAACATGTATATGCCATTCCCAAAGCTAGTCTTTGTCCTGCCCTTTGCTTTCTTATCCCGTCTTGCACTTGCTGTGACCCCTTGTTTGGCTTGGCTGGGGGAACTGGCRAAATAAGGGACAGGAACGATGATCTTGCTCAAAAAAATAAAAACTTTAATAACAAAATAACAAACATGGAAAACCACAGAGCTCGGTGATGAGATCAAAAGACCCAGGGGGTGTCACACCACAACAAGGTACAGGGGTCTTCTGATGGAAGAGTCCAATCACCAACCCAAACCCAGAACACGACCTCATTTGTATCAGGTGCCGAACCAGCTGAGAACAGGAACCAGAAACCTGACCAAACACAGCACAGTTCTATCAGCACACTGACCCCCATGACCCCACTCTGGACCTGGCTAGGTGTCCCTTTTTGAGTATGCTGCTTCCCATGGTCTCAGGTTGGTGCACTCTGTCTTTGATGCTGATACAGAGCTACTGTTTATCCCAGCTGGACGTGATCCCACATAATATCTTGTCTTGTATCGGGATCCAATTCATATGCTCCCCTCTCTGGGCTTATTTTACAYAACTTGGGACTCGTATCAAGTGTCCACTCACACAAGACAGCAATTTTTCTAGGTGTCTCCATGCAAACTTTTCTAAAACCCATCACAACCCTCCTGCTTCAGATCACCTTCAGCCCAGTGCCATTACAAGAATGACTTTGCACAGAGGATCTGCATAGGATTATATTTATCCTTAAATCTCTGCATTATCAGTTGCACTGAGAGCTGCAGGCTGGAAAGACATTTTTSAAACAGATTTTTGATGAAGACAGGTAGAGCTGGCATAGCATTTCTTGCACTAGTTTGGCTCACAGTCATTCCTGTCCTCCAAAAGAACATAAACTTTGGTGTTTTGGACCTCTGATTGCAGAGAGCTGGGTATGAACTTYGGGAAAAATTCCCATGTCAAAAAGGTCAAAAGAAATGATGAAAGGATGAGGGAAAAACAGTGTAAGAATGCTCTGAAAGATCAGAAAGTTAAACATTCCAGTAGCCTGACACACTATGACCTGTTRAAGGATCAACTATGTAATTTACAGTTTGCAGCTGTTGTATTAGTTATTTACATATTTACTTCACTGCATGCATTTCACATACTATACTGCAGAATAGTGGCCATGACTGCTGTGTGCAAAAGACAAAATTAGGAAAAATCCCTTCCTTGAACACCAAATCTTACCTTGGCATCTCTGAAGAAAGACGTCTACCTAATTAGGTGTTTCCCAGCTCTTTCTGCCCTCTCATGGAAGTCTAAATTCCTAAATAGTTGAAGGATAGACTCAATACATGCCCAGTTTTAGGGCCCTTTCCTAGTAGCTGGTCCCCCTCTAAGTGTTAACTCTACTAAATACTATTTAGGGAAATTCTAGAATAGGTTCCATTGTGGTTCTGCAAGGTAAGATACTACAGATAAAACTTCAGACTCCCTCCCCTTCTGCTGTTGGGCACTGTTGTCAGAGTTTATAACTAATTCATGAGGGAACTCAGCACTAACAAACTGTGTGTCTGTGTTTATGTGTGTGTTTCCATCTGCATAGGCTGAAAAAGCAATTTAGATGTGAAAGATAGAGTAAACTGACTTGGCATTGTACATAGAAATATTTTCAGCTTGTCTGCCTGAAAATGCATCTTAAATAATAATATGATTCATTCTGAGTGACTGATTATGTGACTCCTACTCATAAATCCTGAACCTGACATTCTAAAATCAGGTTTTCTTTCCATTTTGAAGCAGTAAAAGGACTTCTTCATCTCGACATGATTTATCATTTTTTTTTCTAGTTGAGCTAACTAACTAAACAGGCCAAAACCTCTGGCTGACAAGACTCATTACAAAATGTCATCCTCTATGGCATGCATCCTTTTCTTTCATRTTTGTTTTAAAGAAAACTGATAAAAAAGTATTAAACATATTAAGTTGATTTCTTTAAGGTCCTTGCTCCTTTCAGTGAATGCATTCATTTATTTCCCACTGCATACAAAAGGTGTTATATAATACATAACTGAGTGAATATGGGAGTATGGAGATTTTTTTTTAGCTTCCAGTAGTCCTTATCAACTTGAGTAATAAAATTACTGATTTAACAAATCATAAACATCCCATGTGAAAAGATTTGTTCTGGCCTGACCTGTTCCCATAGAATGGATCTCATCACAGAGTAATTTTCACCTTCTATGCAAGTCTCAGGAAAACATTACAGTTTACATAATTTGGAAATTTTTTTTCCCTACAGACAGCACACTGTTACTATCCATAGATGCATTCTGAAAAAATACATAGAGGATGACTTCAGCTATATGARTAAAAGTGTGCCTGTGACTAAAGCACATGGACTTCAAAAACTGCCTGATTTTATCAACTCTACTTGTGGGCATCTGCAATTGTTACAGAAGTCTTTAATCACACACTTTCCTGGAGCCAAGTAGGTTCCATAAAATAACAAATCCCTTCCTTCCCAGAGCAGAAAAAACTTGCCTCAAGAAACACTTTAAGAAACTTTGCACATATAGGTCGCTACGTTATTAATGGGGAAGGCAAAGTGCTGTGCCATTGAAGGCTGAATTCACATTTTCAAAATGAAATTTATTTTACAGCAGTTTATAATTTGGCCATGAAAAACTCCTTTGGGCTGAATTTCTGCTACGGAGACTTAGCTTAAATACAGGTTCTCTCTGAAAGTCTAAGACCTGGTGCAGACATTAAGAAGATTAGTAAAAATTACAGAAATAACACATTTCTCAACTGAAATTTGTAACAAAATCTGTTGCAGCTGCTAAAATTGTCAGAATGCAATTTTCCCTGACTCATTCTCAGATAAACCATCCCATACATACTCATTCTCAGATAAACCATCCCATCCCAGTTTATGCAAACCTAACTCTAGACTGGGAAAACTCAGAGCTCATGGGCCCAGCACACTGTGTGATTTTCACAATCACGCAGTTAAAAATGCAGGATTTTCAGAAGCCTGTCTACATCTCTAGTGGCTATAAGTCATATGTATCAATATTGCAACCAAAGGACCCAAATTTTAAAAACTTTCAAGCGTATAAAACTTGCACTTGAAATCCCAGACTTTTCTCCAAATAGGTGCCAACAGGTGGRCCACAACAATCTGCCACAGACACACCATTTTGTCCAAAGCAGTCTAAATTTCGAGGCAAACCTGAAAGAGCACCACACTAAGCAGACAACTGGGATGATGTTTTCTGCATTTTTGGTTGTGGGTTTGGAAGGTAATTTTTTTTTTCCTGCCAGTCTTGGTATTAGTCTTGTGGGTGGGGTAGAGAGGAAAGCAAAGATTCCAAACCAGATTCACAGTCACTGCAAARTGCTCCAGCTGACCCTCCTTCCAGACACACAGAACCCTCTCTCCATCTATAGCATCGGACTGGAGAGCTGAAGATTTCCTCCTACAGAATCACACACACAGTGTTCTACTACTTGAGACCTCATTAATTTTAGGACAACACAAAAGCAGAAATTCCTAAATATAATTTTTTTGTTCATAATTTGTCCCAGCATAAAGTGGACCACAGGTTGGGTGGTCTTAAATGTGGCAGAAAAGACACTTTGACACTTTTCTTCCAGAACAGAAAAAAAAAAATTAATTTGACAACAGCATTGTTTGTCTTGAGTGTGAGGTATGTGAATGCTATGAAACTGCATTCACATCTTTTGAAACTGCATCTTTTAGGTTGTCTGCAAGGYGATTCCTGCTCCTTACAGAGGAACTAATTTAGTTTCAGTAAAATAAACTACGAATTCTTCTTGAAGGGAAGTTGTACATTAAGGATAGAAAGGGCTGGATTCTACCCAYGTGAAAAGGACTGAAGTGTGTATTTAAGAGCTGTGTGAGACTATTTGGTTGGTCAGAGCAGTAGAGAATTTCTAGTTTAAGAGCCACCTAGGCTTCCTCTCCAGCAGTCATTTATCAGCAAACTGCCACACCTTTGGGCTTCATCAGTCAATTTTGCCAGTTTCACACCTGTGAAATGATTTCATCTTCCAAACCACTTCAAATGAAACAGAACCYAAAGCCCAGACTTGAAACTGCTGTGATGATCTACAGTTATTAGAAAACCTCTTTGCCATTAAGCTTTTGCTCGTTGTTGCCCTAAAAAAACCCCCCCCAACCTATTAAAAAAGAGTCTATTMATTTATTTCTGGATCTAATCAGTGTTGCTTCTTCTTTTACATGGCCTTTTACAGGAACAGAAACAGGAACAGATATTCTTGTGAACCTAAATTAGTGAGCTATTTAAACCAGATAGAATATTTCTTACAAAATTACCCTCCAAAGTAAGTGTCAGAGATTAGACAGAAAATAAAACAGACCTTGTAATAAAACCTGAGGCAACAGACCTCAGGCTATTACCTTTACTGCCTGAATATCCAACCTACCTGAAACTTTTTATCCTAACACTCAGATATGTTACCCTGAAATAGCAGCACCAGTTTTGCTGTTCATAGAATGAACTCCTGGATATCTTTATCAGCAAATTATTTATAAATGCAGATAGACCAGGATATTGAAGGCCTGAAGGGCCAAAATAAAGTAAAAAATGCCTGACTCTGTATTCCAGTGAGAACAGAAGTTCCTTGCCAGTGCCCTGGCTTCTAACTTTGGCTCCCTGTGCTATCTTAGCATGAAATCCAATTAACTTTTAGTGAAAAACCACTAAGCAGTCCTTGAAATCCAGAAAACTTCCTGCACTCCATTATTCTTCCTGTTTTATAGCTATCCAACAGTATTTTCATGCACTTTCAAAATTTTAATTGGATTTTGTAACATGAGGAATAAATTTCTGTCCTTAGGCTAATCTCTCGAAGATCCATTAGCTTCTGTGGACACCCATAACTAATATTCCTAAAACCAGGCAAAAGTRTAACCCAAGCCACTCAAGCCTCACTCAGTACACCTGCAAAATAGCAGTTATTACTTCAGGATGCCACTGGCTAAAGCAAAGTTTTGTTTTTTTCCTAAAGCAATCTTTAATCTTCTGAGTTTGCAACTCCAAATGTTGCTGAGCTGCCACACAGCATCCACACTGGTTTCTCTCAATCTGGCAGCTGTTGTTGCTTATGAGAAATGTTGTCAGACATAGGCACCCCTATTCCCTCACCACAGTCACTTCACAGAACATATGCAGCCCATCACTTGGTTATTTCATGGACAGTCTGGGGGTTCCTGTGGTTGATATGGGCATAATGTGGCACCAAACTCATCAAGCACGATGCTGCAAAGTGTAATGATTGTTTTTTGAGAATTCTTACATTCTCTGGGGACTCCCTAATTTAAATAGATTACACATCTTTTAGAGCTTCTCAAAGGCAGACAACTATTTTTGCACACTTAAACATGAACTTGAAAACTAGATGGAAGTAGTTCATGTTCCTGTGAATTTGAGATGATGAATTCTCCGGTGCTGCCAGGATGGCATCAGCTGGAGCTCTGGTGGCACCTGGGCTGCAGAGATGAGCCTGGCAGCTGCCTGCTGCTGCTCAGCCCTCGCTCTTCCCCTGGCACTCACTGTGCTGCTGGGAGCTACCAGATACAGCGCACAAACCAAACCTGGAGTTTCGTTACGTACTTCTGTGTCAAATATTCTACTTGTCYAACTTGATTTCCAAGAACGAGTAGGGCAGAGTGCAGTCCAAGAAATCCTACACAAATACTAGACAAGGTCCCACTGAACCCTTTTCTTCATTCACAGATTGACTCACACAAGCAGTGGGTTGACAAGTGCCTGATGAAGGGGTGAAACCACACCTGAACTGGGCGGCTTGGGGAGCCTGGCACACAGCCCAGAACACCTGTGGGTTTGATTGTGACCCGTGGAGCAAATTACCAGCTTTGTATGAGGACCTGAAAGTCACAAAAGTTTAAATAATTTAATAATAAAATTATCATTGGGTGAAAAGGTAGATGTTGGGATTTTTAGAATGGGGGTTTTGGGGACAAGATGGAGAGACTTGGGCATGTCCTGTCTTTTTTCTTCTTCTTCTCTACCTCCATCTTCTGCTGTGATGGTGGCACKTTGGGATTGGKTTAGAGTAGAAGTTCACTGTCTAACACAGGTGATAGGTATTGGAAAGTAATTGTAAACATGTTATATGTAGTTTGTTGTATAAAAAGACAACACCACCCTGGGGGCTGTCAGAGTGCCTCTGTCTGTCCTGCTGAGCRGACCTCRGCTGGRCAGGAGAAAAATTTTCACAGGTAAGATACAATAAACAACTCTGAGACCGAGAACTGAAGAGCTCCGACTCATTCTCTGAACATGCAGGTGGAAACAGAGACTGTTCACGTGTCTCGGGGCTGCAATAAACTGCAGAACTCCYGAGACCAAATATTTCTGAAACCTCAAAGATTACTCATCTTGTCAAATAACATTCATACTGGTGTGGGTGGCAGGGRGCTGGCAGCAGGGCTGCCCTGAGGTGGACACAGACAGCTCCAGCCAGCTCTGGTGCAGCCCCAGATTGCAGAAGAGCCAGGGCAACCCTGGAGAAGGTGTTCCATGAGTCTTGGCCAGAAGGTAGCAGAAATACAATTGAACTAATTTTAAATCTGTCTTTAAAGCTGCATGAATCAATAAATCCCAGAATTTTAACTCTGCCCTCCTCTCAACAACTGAATCAAGGTGCAGTTTGCTGCTTCTGGAACAGAAAGTTGCAGCTCAACAATGGCTCCTGATTACCTCCCTATGAACATTCAGCCTCAAGCTGTTAGAAAAAAGCTACACGACAAGAATGTAGAACTGCAGAAGTGTGGGGGAATTAAGGATAAACTAATAACCACTCTGCAACTAAAGGGAGAGTAGATCATAAAAAGAAAATGGCTGTTTAACTCTACAGGACAACAGGAACTACTCTCTCGCAGCTTGATCATCCATTTAATGTGAGAAACAGAAGCCGTAAATCAGGGAGGACATCTTTCCTCTCTTTTGGAGGGGATTGGGAATTCCAGTGACAATGACCAGTGAGCTCATATACCAGCTAAATCCCTTGATAATTAGCTGAATTACTACACTTACTAAATCCACCCAGTAACTGCCCAGCCAACACATTTTTTCCCAGCTGTAGGTAATGTAAGGAGCAGCAATCCCTCTCAGCAGCACATAGAACACAGAAAGAGGGACCATTTGGAAAATGAGAAATGGAAGTGACCTCTGTGTGTCATTGTGTAAGGAAAACCAGCATTTTTAGGAAAAAACAGAAAAATCTTGGCTGTCTCAGTCTTTTAGATAATTTTCATGACATTTTTCTTTCAGATTCTCCTTGTACTTTTTACTAACTTATGATTTCTATGTTGCCTATACTGGACCATACTGTTTTTCATATTACACATAATTATATATATATATTTTTTTTAAAATTTATTTTTCAGAACAATCTTGCATTGCTCAGCTATAGAACCACGGTAATTACCTTTGTGATTGGGTTTTTCCTCTCTGTTCTTAACTAGTTTTACCTTTACCCATGCCATGGTTACCATTTCCCTGAGTCAGTGCCACAGCCAGCCTGTGCTTCCTCTTTCCAGAGGAACAGAACCTCTTTTTTGTCTTGTAATAGGGTCATATCCTTTGAAATATGCTTGAATTCAGCCTTTTCTATGTGAAAAACCTTGGCAAGTATCACACAAGTGGAATTTGAGAAAAAGCTGTTTCTCAACAGACTTCTCATCTGCCCAAGTTTCAATGTGTATGAAAGAGGATCTCACTGATGTCACCTTATCTCTAAGTAGGTGCACTGTTACCTCAATTTGATAGTGTGATGATTTTCACTGACAAAAAGTTCCATATGGGGTTTCAATAAATTTGAAYAATATTCGCCGACTTTTAAAGTTCAGAGCTGAGGAATTTTGCAAACATGAATAAAAGACAGGAATATCAGGTTTGTGTAAATATTGCATCTAGTGGCGCTTGTTCTTTTATTATTTCTAGAAGTATGAGGGTGTTTGCAAACAATGAGACAGTAAATGTTTTGTAAAATATAAAATGTTGCTGAGAGTTCATAAATGCTGCATTTTGCATGTTCTGCTGCTGCTACTTGAGGACCAATTTTCTAGCTGATACTTCTGCATTACTGTTGACCATACYGGAAAAAAGCAATGCAGATTTCAGCAGCAGTGATGCACTGGCTGGACAGTGCCCAGGTGGAAGAGGATGTTGTGGTCAGGTGGGGTTGGTCTCTTTCTCCAGGCAACAGATGTCAGAATGAGAGGTCACAGTGTCAAGCTATATTTCCCCCTGTGTCAGGGGAAATATAGGCTGGATATTAGGAGGAAGTTTTTCACAGAARGAGTGATAAAATATTGGAATGGCCTGCCCGGGGAGGTGGTGGAGTCACCATCCCTGGATGGGTTCAAGAAAACACTGGATATGGCACTTGGTGCCATGATTTAGTTAAGGTGTTTAGGGCATGGGTTGGACTTGATGATCTTGAAGGTCTCTTCCAACCTAATCATTCTGTGATTCTGTGAATTACACCGCTTATTGATGGGACATCAGAACAGCCAAACAGGGAAAAATGCCACAAAAGAGAAAAACCCAGACCAATATTCATCAGCAGGGTCCTATACTCACATTTGCAAATCAATGACTGTTATTGAAATGTGACAGTTTGATTTTATCCCTTGCTTTAACCTTTACATTAGGAGATTACAAGGAAATGAGCTATATTTCTGCTGGTATAAATCCCAGAAGCCCTTACAAATTTTGTAATGTGAGCTGAGAGGAATGTCTGAATTTGAAAGAGATCCCTCATGTAGGAGCCTGAATAAAAATCCAAAATGCATTCACACACACAAATGACTAATTCCTTGAGTTCATTGCTCTTGCTCACACTCAGAGTAATTGAAAGAGAACTTCAGATAAAAGGGAATTTGAAGGAGATGGAAGGGAATGATGTTTCCTGGTTGGTTTCGTTCAGCATAAGAAAACCTGAGCTCCTGGTTAGTGCTGTTTTTTACAGAAGTTATCAAAACTATTAGTGCAGTCACCAACAAGTTGACTGCCAAAGCTCTCAAGCTGGCATGGAGAGACTTCACCTGTTTCAGTGTCTTGAACACCAGCSAGTGCTCTCCTTGAACAAGTGAGCTGGTTTGTAAAGGCTCAATGAGATCTGAGACCACATCACCAAACTGTCAGATGGCCTGAGTAAGACAGAGCCAAGGCTTTTCCAAGGGGTCACTTTTGGAATAATTACTCTTGCTCCTCCTACCTCATCTGCAGAAGTTATGGTACATACCCAAGAAAACATTTTATCCAGAATTTCTTCTGTGCTTTTTACCATTTCAACAAATGAGAAACTTCTCCTAACAGCAGAAGCGATCAGTAGAAAAATTTCACAATTAACCCTCAACATCTTTTTTAACAAGTTCCTCATAGTCCATTCTCTATTTGTTTGAAAGCTGAGGTGTTTATTTGCAATCCTGAAGAGCAGACATATCTTGCTTGCTAGAATACCGATTCATGAAATTATACAAAAAACCCAACTATACAATCACGAGCATGGAAATGCATCTTAGGAAATTCTTAGCTATCAACCCAGTGATTGCATTTTCCACAGTCATAAAATTACTTCTAAAATGTGGCATTTCCAACAGAACAMCAAAAACCTATCAACTCTAGGTGGATCTCAATGGGTGAGCTGGAACAAACTAGATTCCAGATGAGCCTAAATAAATAATTTCTAGCACTAATCTTTGCCCTTRTTCCCCTGACAAGTTTCTTCCAGCATCAGGTGCAGTGGGTATGCCCTTTCCTTGTGCTAAGTGCCATCAGATCCACACAGAGTTGTGCTTCAGTGCTGCTCACTTAGCTCACAGTCCAGCCAGCTGCTGCTCTTCTGCACAAACTGTGCTCTCACCTTCCTGAGAAAACTGTGYTCTGTCTAATCTTGGAAAGAGACAGTGGTAAAGTTTGTCAGCCAAGGGCTGATACTGGAGATCTGCTTCTACACAGAAACTGGGAGTACAACTGTCCCTGGTAGTTTTAAAGATGGCATTCAAATAATCTATTGGCTGTTTCTGTAATTTCCCCAATGAGASTGTGCTTGTACAACCCTGGAATCTCACCTTAATGCCTACTGATTAAAAAATTTTAGAGCTCAGCTTTTAACTGATGGAGTGCAATGGGAATGCAAATAAAAGCCCATGGCTGGGATAACAGCTCCACTGCTTGAACTACACTCTACATCCCAGGAACCTGCATTTTTGTTTGCCAATTTACCTGTCTCCCATTCGAGTTTGCCAATGTACACTTTCCACTCCAGGACTGGTTGGGGGATTTTTTGAATAACCAAGTACCAGAAATGTTGATGTATCCTCTACACACGAGGAACAGGTGCAAGACACAAGGTTTGCCACAAGACCCTATGTCTGTACTAGAAATATACAATACCAAAACAAATCAGCTGCAGAGACAATGAGATTTGCATCACCATAGGTTACTATAACTGAAAATAAACTTCTGACTGAAAAGCCACAGTAAGCTTACAAAGTGAACTGAATCTCATGATCCATGGGAAGGTTAAAAACCATGAATCCTGTGATCTCTGACAAATGAGACACAGGCTGAAATTCTTTGCTTCCTCTTGAATATAACAATGAAGGAAATGCAAGTCACRTGAGTCTGCAGCTCATGCCTGTTGCCCAGTAGGACACTGGAAGTTAAAAATCCCTGTCAGCRCAAAGCAGGCAGTGCATGCCCTGTGCTGTCACTCCTCAGGAGGAAGACATGGGACTGGTGTTGCTGTGCCCTGTGAATACCCCAGGCTGAAATATCCACTCCGTTCTCAATTTCCAAGAGAGTGCAGCTCTGTTTTAATGGACAAAACACAAGTTTAGGAGGTGTGGCTGATCCCAGATCATTCTCCTGTCCAAACCTCACTTCTGTGGCAKGCTGTTGGTTTGGTGCATGGGCTGCTTCTCATGGATGCTCATCTCACCACAACAGGCCATGCACAAAGGACAGCAAAGTTTTGGTCACATACTGAGGTGTTGTGAAGCATCCACTGGCTGCAGTGRTAGGCAGATTTCACCTGAGTTGATTTCCTTAAGTCTGGTCAGATGCAGGCAATTTCACTTTCAAACAGCAAAGCAGTGCTTAAAAGAGCACTGAGTTTTAGTCTGTGTGATTATATAAACTAATTGATTTTGCTCATTGCTGAGAAATGGGAAGTGAATTAATTTCTAATTAATTTCCCTTTACACCACATATGTCACATTCATTGGTCACTGTCCAACTTAATAAATGCTTATCGCTTTACAGGAGTTTCATATGATTGCAATTCTGAAAACATCTGCCTGAACTATGCCAATAAATCCCGTGGCACAGTTATCCTAACATAGTTATTTTATCCTAATACAGGTATCTTAAAAGCCAGCTTCTCTTACACCTATTCAGAATTTTATTGACAATAAACTTGTACCCTGTTAAAGAGACAGGAAAAAAAGCACAGGTACACAAAACTGTTTAAAAAATAAAAAAAGGGTGCTTCTTCATTTCCAAAGGCTGTATACATAAAAAAATCARTTTAAAAAAACCAAACCAAACCAAACCAACCCCATACATCCACCCTTTGTATATTTCTCAAAATAAAATTATGGATCCAGACACTAAACCTAGGTATTTCAAGCAAAAAGTATAGTATAAAAACACAATAAAGATATTTTAGGAGTTTTTTATCTAATTGCTTGTTTTAATTGTCAGTTAAATAGTTGTTTTAATTGTCAGTTACCAAGTGATAATTATTCTTCCAAAAACATTGACAAGTTAACCATAGATACAAAGCAGGCCTCTTCATGTATCTCATTAAAAAAAATAAAGAAAAAAGAAAGAAAAAAGAACAAAAATAAAAAAAAGACTTTTGTAAACGGACAGATTCTTCCAGAACAAGTAATGTAAAGAAGGATTTACAGAGGTCAATTTTAATGCATTTTATTTAGAGACAAGCATTAGAAAGTGGCAGCAATGAAGATATCATATATTTCACTTATCTATCACAGCCCAAACCATGAGTCTTGAGGCATTTTGGAATTTTTTCAGAGCATGTTTTCACCAGAAATGACCGAAAAAACRACAGCAACAACCAAATATAATTACTATCTGGTGTATGTGTTCAAGATTTATTAGTTCATGTCTAAATTTCACATGACAAAAATGGCAGAGAAATAGTCTTCACAACTGTTCATCCACCAGCCCCAGGATTCTGGCAGTGCAGTTACAGAGCAAGGAGCCAGGCTCTCCTCATGTGTTAATTCTGCACTGTCATTCCAGGAAAATAACACATTRTTGTACAGAAGTTCTACTCACACACATATTTGTACTTACTACTCCAAAAGTTCATTTTAATTCCTACCAGTGACCTCTATTAGCCTTCATCAGGTTTTCCACTTGCTTTTCTAATGCAGAATATGTGCTGTGATTGTGAACCTGCTCACACCAGTTTTGTTTCCAGAGTCAGGTTAGATTTCTCATAACTGTCCCTCATGGCTTTTTTTTTTTTGCCTCCATCAGCTTTTCCATCAGCTATGCTTTGCTGTTTGCAGTGGACAAGCTGCTAACTTCAAGTTTGTTGATGATTTTTAGTTTGTTTCAGTTTGTTCTTTTGATGCACCCTGAATGTAAAACTGTATGTTTCAACATACTTTGGTTTTATTACTTATTAACAATTCCTGTCATGCATAATGAAAAAACCCTAAAATTAGGTAGATCTGATGGGTTTTTCATCCCTTTACTTCCACTCCCAAGATGTATTTTGTTTTCCACATTTGTGAAAATGCAACATATTGCATAACATTTATTATTATAAAGGCATACTCAGTGGCCCAAAATTGAATTCTGTTTGGCACACATGCTAGTGCACATGGGCATTGCTGAGGTAAACAACAATATCGAGTACAGATGGTACTGATGCAGTACAAGAAGGTAACAAAACAGATTTTAAAATTACTAGATTGATATTCACTAAAGTTTTGGGATGAAAGAGCTAATTTAGATTAAATAAGGGCTGGTCATGAATAAACCATAGGATCCCAGAAGCTTAAACAGAAGCTAGTCCGTTTATTTTCTTTCAATTTCTTTCCTTTCACTACCCAACATCAAAATCTTTGAAAAGTTAGAATTTTAACCCCAAAGGTGATACTAAAACTAACATTCTCACAGGAATTCAGATGAAATCTGAGCTGAATGTCCAGCTCTTCTACATAACTGTAGTGCTTTGCTGCCCAAAAATTTTAGGAGGCTTATCTTTAACAGTGATCCTATGAACCAAAGGACGTATTACCTATTTAAAAATAGATGAGGAGCAGAGAATAAAACAGTAACTTGCTCAAAGTTCAACAGAAGGAAGGGAAGACCAAAACACACATGGGCTGATAATTATTTAAGACTGCAGAATAAAAGATGACTCTTCCTAGCAAGCCCAAGAAAGATTAGAAGTATCTGATACAGCTCATCTGGGGAAAATTTCCAACCCATTTTTCATCTGCTTAATTCCATTTTAGATAAACACCCAGATTCCTGAGCACTTACTGAAACCAAATTGAAATCCTGGATGATCATTCATTATTACTGAGTACCATATGTCTGATTTTATTTTTGGAATTGTCTTTGGCAGTAACACACTCTGTCTGAAGCTCCATGGCAAGGACTCAAATCTGATAGTTCTGAAAAGACATTTCAGGGGGGAACATGGTACTGCTGATCCTGATCAGAATGTGTAATACTGTACTGCTTCTACCTTGGCTTTGCACAGAGGCTGTTTTGGTGACCTATTGGCCACTGAGAACAAGCAGAAGTGTGAAGAGATGAACAAAACTCTTTGCTTTGACTCACACACAAAGGTAGAAGTAAAGAAGATTGATAGACAAATCCAATAATGTAATTTCCTCTTGTCTAAGAATTTCTTGTACCACTTCTTAAGAAGCTGGCTTATTTGGCTTTTTAAAATCTTTCCCTGTCTAGTGTCATTAAAAATACATATTGCATATTTCATTCGGGTTCACATCTAAAAGGCACATTYCTCTTGCTTGTGCAGTTCCATCATTTACCACCCTCTGTCTTGAGTGACCACGGAAATTTGCATGGCCTGGGGCCCACAGCCATTCTCCTCAGTCACCACAGCCCCTCTCACATGAACCTTCTCCACCTTTTTCACCCACTTAATTCAGACTATCCCAAAGCACTTAGTTTTGTGTACTTGTATCACAGGGACTTCAAAGCAGCTCCATTCAAGAGACATTATATTTTTAGTCATGTATGATACTGTGGAAATGATCGAGTTCACTTATATATCCCATATGAGACAGCTCTGTCACCCAGTAAGCTCTATAGAACAGGTTGAGGGTTAAATATGTAAATGATTGGAGCTGCATGGTTCAAAAAGCTAAAACTGAGGCAAAATGCCCAAGCGATGGCCGAAGCCAGAAGACTCCTAAGTGAAAGTAGTTTGAAGCTTATTTAATTTATGCCCTTGACAAGCAGTTTGTTCCAGACAATTTCATTGCTCCAGACACATTGAAACAATGACCTTTTAAATGCTGTTCTCCAACACATTGACTATTTTGATTTTGAGATCATATCAAAATATTTTAAAATCAATACAATAGCAAAAAATTTGAGGAAATTGTAGTGCTGGAYCGCGAAAGGACAACAGCCAAAGTGACTTTCTGACAGTAGTGCAGACTTTTTGGCTAAGTCCAGATCACCTCTGCTTAAGAACATTCTAGGTCTTGACTGCAGAGCAGCAGTAGAGTATGATGAGCAGGGAATAAACCACAGAAGGTAAACTGGGAGGTGACTTGTTCCAGTGACTGGAGATGCTCAGTGACAGATGACTCCTCACACCCTGGAAGGATGATGGACAGGACACTACTCTCATTTTACTGCTGCTTCAGAGCTTCAGCACTGAATCAAAGAAAACCCCAATTCTGTATGCCTTGTATTGCTAATTCTAAGTTTTTCTGTGTTTATTTTTTCATACTGTTTTGCTCATTTCCTTCTATCTCTTTAAGCTTTTATCCCGCTCCAGGCTGGTTKTTTAGCTGACTGAAGGACAAACAAACAATAGATTCTATTAACAAATATTGAGTCTTCTTAAATTGGGTGCAAATTCAACCTTGTGAAAACATTACACTAGTTGATATTGTTTACATTAGGAAGTTACCATGTGGGATTAAAAATATTGGGAGAAAGTTAAAAAAAATGGTATCAGTCACATAAATTTGGGTGTGCTCTGGTTTGTGAATGCTTCAGGTTTTTTCTGCACAACTTCCTGTGCAGTAATTGACGCACAATAGTAGCATTCAAGTAATTTTTAGAGCACAATGTAATCTTTTGACAACAAGGATTATGAAAATCCCTACTGAAACAATTGACTTTTCACTGAATATTAAAGAGAATATTTCTGTAAAACAAGCTGGAAAAAATGAAGACTTTTCTTACAGTGAAGTATTTTATTCAAAACATATTGAAATAAATTTCCACTTCAAAAGCCAATGTCTGTTTCCTCATGCAAACAGTTGCTTCTGTACCCAAGCATTGAGGAAAAGGTGGCAGTGTCCTCCTTAGCATTTAGAGGAAAATGAGTGGGGAACTCCTTAGWCTCAACCCTTCCATCCAACAATTTATAGGTCAGACTTTGGCACCATAAACATTTCCTAGAGATTCTGCATACATAGCTTCTTGCTGATGAATTCCTCATATACCTGTGTGTATACTTATAATGTATATTTATATATAAAACCCCATAGTGCACTTTCAAGAGTTCCCATATCACCTATTTACTCCATTTGCAGAAGCATTATGAGGTCTCTCAAGCAGATAGTTAATTAAATAGCCACTGAATTGAGGGTAATTAAGGGGATATTAAAACGTGYGTTATATGACAATTGTGATGGCCACCATGGACCTTGGAGGGCTCTGCCATTCCCAGAGGGACCCCTGATGCTGTGCACACTTCCTAAAGCACTCCAAGAGATGCTGCTGTTGCCTCTTCATCCCTGGGCTCCTTGCAGTTAGCTATCTCAAGGTAATTAAGCAAAGAGTCATGCCTTGTAGTGGTTTTGGTTTGGCAATTTGAGATTTCCTGGCTCATGCACTAAATTATGTTGAAATAAAATTGGCAGGGAGACCTGCTCCTTTTTTTCCCACCTTTATTGTGAAATGAGGTCTGGGTGGGGGCCCGAGGCTCATGCACACCACTGCTGCTCCCTTTGGAGACATGGAGGAGGAGGAGGAGGTAGGCAGCTTTGCTATAAAGAAAGCTTTCCTCAAAGAAAGCATGGCTCACTAACAAGGGATTAACCCTTGAAAGCAAYAGCCTGTTGCATATTCATATATCTCATACATGATGCATACATTCCTTTCAAACTAGGGATTTCTCTGGCCATTGTCAACTTTCCTCCTTAATCCTGTTGGTGCTTCAAAGACTAAAAGGAGGTGGAATAAAGTTTGTCTTTTCCAATAAGGGATTTTGGTGTCTTGTTGCTGTTATCTGTGCAACGAATTTCTAGAGCTAGTTGGAAAAAGTATAGTACATKGTATAGTYTTTATTTTAATATTCTGTTATAGCCTAAAACTATATTTCACACACTACTGAAAATGATTAATACAGTATAACTTTTAAACATAATATATATTATGTTAAATGTTAATTTTAATATTTGCGAAAAGCCAATCATAAAATACACATTTTTCACAGAAATGAAAAATAACATGAAAACAATCTGTTCCTCTATAGTGAGTTTCTCAAATTCAGATAGGTAAAAGGGGTGAAACAAAACAAAGATTTAGCACTAAGTTTCAGTAAATGGGAATTTCCTATCACTGCTGACAGGTGACATTTTAATTGACATTTCTGCTACTCTTTTAGGTAGGCTTAAAATGTAGACAGAAATTAGTTGCTAAAAAGATAGAGGTGGCAGTGTATGGATGAACAACATGTTGTGAGCACCTTTAAATAAAAATCCACAAGTATATGAGTTAATAAAAACCTGGCTTGTTCACTTTTCCTACTATGGATTTGTACAGGTTCTCGACCACCCCCTTTTCTTTATGTGTCCTGATATAATTTAATTATTTTGCTGTTTCAGATGGACACAAAGCTTGACTATTTGAGCATCTGAGGACAGGGAGACATGGTTAACGTTGGTTTATATAGGCAAGAAACAGCAGGTGACGTTCTTTCCTTTGCTTACTTTATTGTGCTTGTGTTCTGTAGGAAAGACGAAAGCTTACCAGACGGTAAGATTGATAAGTAGCAATCTGAACAACATTCAAACAATTCACCTTTGTGATTTTTTTTTCTTTCAAAAATATCTGAATTGAAAAGTTCTGAAGGTAGGACTCAGCTAAAGGAAAAGAGTGAAGCTCTCAGAAGTCTGCAGCAAGTTCTCGTGAAGTGTGTGACAGCTCCCTCTGTCGTCCTACTCGTAGGACTACAGAGAGAAAGAGAGAAAATAGTGTCAGATCTCMCAGAATCAACTGCCCACCCCCCCACAGACTCATCTGTAGCTTTCTCTCAAAAAATATGACCAAAGGTTTAACACGTAAATATAGAACAGGGGGAGATGGCTTAATCCAAGCACACGAGCACTTAAGGAATGGCAGAAATAGAAATGTAAGGATGTGATGAGATTGCTCACCTCAGTAGGAGGTGTCTCCTGCAAGTGAAAAAGTTGAATTTAATCTGGAAAGATTTTTTAGTATTCTCCTGCACTCCTTTCTGACTCTCTTCCAGAATGATATTCCTGAGGCATTACCATACATAATGTATAAATGATCTCTGCTCACTTTTACATTTATTGCAATATGAAGTATTTTAAATGTTCATCATATGCTTCTTCATAGTGACATACTGGGACAAATTCTGAAATATAAGTCCCCYAGGTGACTAGAACTTCTGTTGTGCATACAGATGAATACTTAGTGAAAGTAGTCAAAATAACCTAAATCTTCACAAAAGCAGACAAACTTTATTTTTATCTTGTTGATGAGCWCAAGTTGCAATACTTGCAGATGTCCCTTTCATGTTTTGGCAWTTAGACCAATCCTAGAGGAAGGATTATGAAGAAAATTTGATAATTAACACTTTTTCAGGATAGTTTTGAATTTTAATAAAATTTCTGTCCAAATTATGTGGGGRAAGTTTTCCAGCTTCCAGAGTGGACCTACTTTCAAATGATCCTTTAGTATCCTGATATGATATAAACCTAGAAATATTCATTTTGATTTCAATCCTTGGTGAAACAAGAAATTTAAAGTACAATGCAGAGGACAGCAACTATTTAAATTTTCTTTTTCTTAACAACAACAATTTTTTTTTAAAACCTCCAAAAAGGAAAACCCAAGCCAAAGMAAATTAGAATAAAAGTAATAATGCCTTGATAAGCACAACCCCTAAAATACAAATGATGCTCTTGCATTTAGGAAAATGCTTATTGCTAAAGCTTTTCTCATTAGCCATATGGGTCACCACTAACACTGTTATTGAAAATTTTGGCCTCCCAATAACAYAGCAAACCCATATCATTGGAGAAAATTTCCCAGCACAAGACACTYAGAGGATGTGACTGCTGTCTGCATTAATAAAGCACTTACATCTGACATTCTTTTCATCTCCCCAAAATCAGTTTTGAATTTATTTTTGTGTACAGTGAAAATCCAGTCACAGTGAGGCATGAACTTATYCTGTGGAAATGCATTCAGATACTCTCACTCAGCACAACTCCCTCTGATGTCAGTGAAAATTTAGACCAAGTGAGAAGAAAGAACAAAATTATTCATGGTTAAATTTTTCAGTTGATATTTTGGATCCCAGGATAAGATAATCCATCTTTCCAAGAGACATGCTGGCTAAGGAGRCTTTTGAACAAGGTACTTCAGCTGAAACAAAAGATTTGGAAGGGATTATTTCCCCAGACTATTAAGTTTTCTCTACCCTCACAAATAATTACATCATGCCATCTCTTTCTGAAACTGATCTAGCTCCTCCTAAAAATTAGTTGGGCTTTTTTTCTCCCTACTGAAAGGCTGCTCTAGAATCTCGTTTGTGTGAGGACTAAAACCCATGCTCTGATTTCCAGCCTCAACACACTTTTGGAAAGTTTGTACATAACTATTCCTTAGCTTAAGCACTTGCTTAGTGTTACTGCACTATTTGCCAATTCAAGTTTTGTTTTCTCTTATAATTTACTTCATCTTTCCAGATCTGCCTGTTTTCAGTAGTTTGATTACTCTGTACTTAAATTTTAAAAGATATTTCTAAGGAACTAGCAAAACTTCTTTAGTCCGTGTCACAAATTTGAGGTTTTTCAGGGTTGAGAAAAGAATATTTTCTCAACAGGGCAGGTAACTGTTGCTATAGGTACAAAAGAACACAAGCCCACACTGCTGCTGTCAAGGTGAAGAAAAAAGAGAAGTTTATCTTCTGACTCCAACATTTATAGTTTTCTAAAAGTGACTGTGGATTGGAGGGTGACGGTGCCACCTCTCCAACGACACTGGACAAACCAACAGTCCATCAACTTTCTCCTCCTCCATAAAAGAATGCAAAACAATGAGTTATTTACAGAAAGTGTGTGAGAAAGTTCACTACAAGAATGTCAACATCAGAAAGCTTAGAAAATCTTAAAAAACCAAAGTAACAGGTAACAATTCCCACCTTATTAAAAGCTACTGGAGGAACAGGTAAGAAATTGTTCTCCCCTATCCACAGGGGAAAGGACAACGTGGAATGAGTGTATGGAGGAAAGAGACTGTAGGTCAAACCAGAAAAACCTTCCAGCTGAGCCACTGGACTTCCCTGCTGCATCTCCTTTGCTGTGGGTTTTTGTAGGAAGTGGGACAAGAGTCAGCCAGGGATGTGCTGGGYGCAGCTGACCACAGGCAGAGGGGCAGCCCAAGACTTGCTCTCCAGGTCACCCTCCACGCTTCCTGCTGGAGCAAATTCAACTGTTCCAACAGGGATATTTATTAATTATATAGCAAGTTGGATCTGATAGTGGCCATGCAGACCTAGTGATTTTTCATGACAATGAAAAGATAATGGAAATATCTCCAGGATCAATAGCTTCTTTCTCAAGAAGCAGCATTGAATGTCTGTCTTTTAAGTTTCTTCTCTTCAGAGGCAGTAATAAAAACCTCAATGGACTTTACTGCATATTCCATTTTTAGGAATTAAGTCATGAGAATTCCCCTATTTCCAAGGGCCTTGAAATCCCAGCTCCTTATCACTTTCCTTTTCTTCAAAAAAGCCTGCAACAGCATTATGTATTATTCTGTTCTTAAATAGGAAAAGTTACTCAAAGGCTAATAAGCATTCTAAACCTCCAAATATTGATTGGAGAATTTTTTTTTTAAGGGATAAACTGAAGTTATTTTTAAGTAAAATAAAACACCTGAAATTTAACAGTGTTGTGTACATATTGTCATTACTTTAAGTAAGAAGCCAAACTGAAYGAAATAGGAGATGTCTTGAACAACTTTATCTGGATTGTGATCCTTTTGTGTTCAGTTTAATACAAAAAATATGGGGTCGGTTCATCCTCTGTGGTTGAGTAATTGCAGAATGGACAAGGAGACTCTACCCAGAATCAGAAGCAATGCAAGTCTGATGAAGTCACCTACATCTAAAATTACATCTCTGTAAACCTCTTTTAACACTGAAAAGCAAAACAAAACCAATGTGGATTGCTATGCAGAGTGCATCTTTGGAAGTTATGCCATTCAGCTGTAACYCCAAGAAATACTATTTGGAAGCCAAAATCGAACAGTAAATCACAGAGCAAACTCAGGCACAAATAATTTGGATATAAAAGTTATCTCACGAGTTAATAAATGCACATGCATTGTGTAAAGACAGGGATTAAACTAGAAATCCCTTAGCAGAAAGGGTCTGGCTTTCCAGCAGTCTTGAAGTTTTAATGCAGAACAGATTAAGAGGAGGTTTTTATTAGGAAAAGAAACAACCTGGAAGTGTTTCCCTGAGGAAGGCATTGTGGCCTAGCAGCTGCCACCACCTATCAACCTCCACGTGACTGCTTTAAAAATCAGTTATTTGGGTGCTGGACATGCCCAGGATTGCTCCATCATGCACCAGCACAAGCAATTCCCTTCACACAACCCTGTGTGCCCCATGGAAAGAATTGCTTCCAAAAGAAGGAATTAKCAAACAACAAGGATGGCAAAACACAACCTATCATCGCCTTCTTTCCATCTCTATTAAGTAAACTGAAAATTATATTCCCACTGACGGCAAAATTTTGAGGACTGCAGTTGAGACTGATGAGAGGTATTAAATGCAGAGATATTCTTTGGTGTGCTTGGCTTCAAAGGCACCACTTCATTTTAAGCACCAGGGATTGCCAATTACTCCTGCTTGAGGCACTCTGTCCTCCTGCCTTCCCCAGCTCTGGAGGGAGAGTTCACCTTGCACAGAGCTCTCACAACATATTTTAAGAGTCAGTAATCCCTACTGGCCAGCATCTTTCAGTTCACTGTCTCAGGAAATTCTGCATACTATAAAAGCATCATGGATTGTGACAGAACCACTCAGCATTGCTTCTTGTCTCTCTCCCTATGACAASTTGGCTCATGCTATTTCCCTGACCTGATTGCTTCCTCTTGTAGCAGCTAAGTATCCCCAAAAGCAAATGACATTTCACGCCTCCTATGTTTGCATCAGCCAGGGAAATAGGAGCTGCAAAGAAAAATAACACCAACACCAGATGTCACATGGGACAGAAAGCTAAAGGAAATAACAGGATCAGTCAGCATCACAGCCTGGTCTGTGGGATCTGCTTCCAGACATCAGCCTTGGCAGCASAGATCAGGTTGTCCTCTTTCCTTTGCAGCAACACTTCACCATTTGCCCCAACTGATTGAGTTCCACCATGAATGCTACTTATGTTTCTGGAACAATTTACCCTTTTAAAAACACCCTTGCAGCGCACGTATTCTGTCTTTACCCCAGCATTCAATGCAAAATGGAAGAAAGGCTGTCCCACTGAGGAGGTGGGGAACCAGCYCTCCCTGGAATTCAAGTGCAGTGGTTGAGAATAATGTACAAATGGCCATTTTTTTTATCTGGAATGTGTTAAGTCTAAGTTCTTGCCAACTTCATTCCAACAGTTATGGATTAATTTCTTGTCATTTGCTGTGCTCTTCTGTAATTTCTGACAGAGAAATGATGTATTTGAAATTGAATGCCTCATGTATTCTGTAGATTACCATTGTGAGCAGCACTGCTTTGACCTTTTCAGTAGGCTGTAATTTCATTTGCTGCCAGGGCTATTTAGATTGTTCTYTTCTGTCTCAGGTTCTCTAAACTGCAGGTAACAAACAAGAATGGCCAACCAGCCAAACAACAAAAAAAAATTTCAAAATTAAGTCTCAAAGTATAATAAAAAAGATTATCGCACCTCACAACAGGAACCCTGTGTTGAAATGAAGTTTCACCCTGGGATTGCAGTTGATTCTGAACACTGTGACTGGTACCAAACAAACAAAAAAAAAACACCCCAAAAGACAAAATATCCCAAACCATAAATACTGCCTAAATAGATGTATTTAAGAAAATTAACCTGAAGACAGATTAGTATAGACCCATTATTTGTGATCTGGTCTTTAGATTTTTGATATTTTTAAAAATAGATTTCTTATTAAAAACAATCTTTGATATTTCTGTAGTATTAGCTTTGCCCTTCCTTCCCATTGAATACATTATTTTACCTTTTCACCTTTAAGCACATTATTAACTCTATCATTCTATCTCCATTCTCTGTAAATTTTATAACAGTAACACAGTTTTATAAGACAAAACCACAATTTCCTGCATTGTTAAATGCATGGATATTTATTCATACTACACACCRCAGCAGTTGCTCTCTTATTATTTTAGAAAACAACTATTCTTTCTGTGTAAGATAAAGGCCCAAAAGGTAGCATAAAACATCATGGCTCTCTAGACAGCAGCTTCTTGATTCAGTACATCTGCATTTAGAAATACTAAATTGAACACAGGCAGTTCAATGTCTTCAGTTCCTATTTTACCTTTAAAGTAGGGCTCAATACATCAATTCCCTATGGAACAAGGAAAAGTGTAAACTGAGAATGACTGGAAAATATATTTATTAAATCATATTCACTCTTTCTGTGGAACATAAATAAGCCATTAGACCTTGTCTTCATTTCTTGTACCATTTACATCTGGTATGATTTTATAGCTCTTCCCTTTACTGTGCCTGTAGTGTCAGCACCTCTGTACAGTACAGGACAAATACACAAGTGCTTTGCAGACAGTGCAGAAGATGGTAAAGAAGGGCCTTGAGCCAGATGGGAAGTGCCTCTAGATGGGAGTTAGATGGAGCAATAAGCACAGCAAGAGAAAGAGGAAGGGGAACACTCAAAACTGACCAAGCTGGGATATCTATATTTGTAAGCAGATGACAGACAATCTGAAAGGAATTGAAGCATTGAAAGCCTTTTTTATTCATTCCTAAGTGTGTATCACTGCATCCTCTACCTTTACCATAAGTACTCCCTCTAGCCACAGTCCTCTTATAATCATTACTTCCCACAGAGGTAAAGAGAAAAATGGGAAGTAACTGTTTTAATTTTCGGCACCGAAAAAAGCACTCAATCTTCTGACAAGCAAATAGGTTGCAACAACTCTCCTGTCACATGTACAGTTATATCKTGGTAACTTTATGTTTGCTTATTCAATAGAATTATTTATTTGAATTATTTATTTCTGATAGAGGTTCATTGGGAGTTCTTGGAACACGTTGCCAATTTGTGCTAGACTGCCCTACAGAAAAAGTGCTTTTGGAGTCATCCAATTCATATGCTTAATGAGGCTGTGGTAAATAAGGGGAGAGGAAAGGAGCCAGAATTTTTGCAGTTGGCAAGTGGATTTTTATGTTTGTGCTTTTGTGGGGTTTCTGCTTGTTGGACTTTTTTCAACATTTGCTGAGACTTTCCAGAACATGCCAATGCTTATAGCATTTTTCTCAAAGTACAGCTTTGGGTTTCAGCCCTGCATAACTTTTACTTTTTTCTGTTAATGCAGGCTGTTCCATAGGCTGATCATATGGTCACATAAAGCACAGATGGGAAGAACAATMATTCCTATTGAGAAGAATCCGTGTTGGGCTTTTTATTTTAGAAATTGGAAACAAAGGATTTTATATAATCTTACTGGTATTGCATAGTAAGATCATTGAGAAAGTCTATTAAAATTAATTAATAAAATTCAGGGCAATACTTATCATCATGTCGTCTGTGTTTTTTTCCAGACAAGGAACTACACCTCAGTCATGCACCTCCTGGAATAGCCCTCAGAGCACTCCTGAACATAAAGTGGCAATGGGTGGAGTGTCTCCAGGACCCCTGCTGTGATGGAGCACAGACACCATGCAGGAAACCCAGAGCACACTGCTGAACATGAAGTGGCAATGGGTGGAGTGTCTCCATGGCCACTGCTGTGATGGAGCGCAGACACCACGCAGGAAACCCAGTCCTGGATACAGCATCTGTCAGTTACCTGAGGCATAAACCCAGCTCCACCTCTCTGTCTGTAGCCTCTTGTAGTAGTTGGCTAAAACACTAACATGAACTCTTCCTGGTTTTATCCTGTTAACAGGTCTCTGTGCTTGTTTTCACCACCTAATGCAAAGCTGAGATCCTGATTMCATCAGGAACCACCAAAATGTTTACCCCAAACTGCAGTGGGGATGGAATACCAGTGAGAAACCAAATAATGAAAAGGTTTTACTTCTAGATGGAGTCCAGAGGAGAAAAATATGATCTTCCATAATTAGAATTTCAGCATGTTTCTTCTGTGACACAAATATTCTTTGTAGCTCTCCTGAGACTGATCTATCTTCACAAGAGCAGTCTAAATGCTACCCTCGGACTTACATAAAATGTATTTAAATTGTAATAAGTGTTACCTCATATTTTCACTGGCTGTGCTCCATGATGCTTAAGCATCTCTGCTGCCACTTGCACTGTTCACACCAARTAACTTCAGGTTCTGTTGTTTCCCTCCAAGCAATGAGGTACTGCTTTGAAGGGTGAGCCATAATGATGACAGCACCTCCAGGAGAGCTCTGCAAGAGCTTCTGGCGCTCACACTGGGACATTGGACAGGCTGTTCAATCCCAATCCAACCAATCTAACTCCCAAAGTAAAAATCCTCAAAGCAATGTMAAAAACCTGACTACTAATTTGTTTTCAGACATTAAGAGCCTCAGATGTAAATCACCTCAAGTGAAGTCACAAAAGTTCMTCAGTTCAGGAAACTGGGTTCAGCTTCTTGTTAGCCAGTGAGTAACAGATTAATGTATTARGGTGACAGAAACAGGTCTTAGTAAAACTGGTAGCAAATAACAAATTAAGCTGCCTTCCTAGGATATGGTGTTAATTACGCTGTACTGGCCATCAAGTACCCAAACTCCATTTAATGATGTGACTGTAGGTAACACAGAAGCTGGGTACAGATGTGACCCGGCRTGTAAAACTGGGGAGAAGTTAATGTGGCCTGCACATTGATTTTCTGAACTAGGGAACCAGATTAGGGGATGAGAACCAACAAAAACTCTCCTTTRTGAGTTACCAAGAAGTCTTGAAAAACTCTTTCTTTTAACAGACATAAAGGAAACTTTGGGCTGCATATCTCTCCCAAGAACTACAGCTATCTTGACAAAACCCTACACAGTTTTACTTTAAAGCCATATGGACTGAAAAAAAAAAATGGCCTATTTCTGTGGAAAAGTGTGTAAAGAAAGAAAAGAATGAAYTTTCATTTGCCACACCAGTTTGAGTTCCCATATTATCTAATAAAACAACAATTCAGGCTGCAGAGAGCAAGATTTCAAAAYTGCTTCTCTCATTTTTGTCTAAATTAATCTTGAGTGGAAAAGGAAGGATCTGTCAGTAAATAGACTGTGATGTGCCAAGGCATGGGGAAAATAAACACAGAAGTAACATTAGATATTTTTGAAATGTGACAGTTCGGAGAAGGAGTGGCTCAATTTGCTTTGCCATTGGTAAAATGTGACATCTGTAAGAATGGCCTGTTCCCAGAGACAACCAATAACTATCAGAACAAGAAAACCAGGTTTTGAGATGGTTATAATACTTCCAAATATCCCAAGCATTCCATCTGCTATACCAGAAGTCATATACTTCACAGGGTGTTGAGTCCTCTTGGAGATTCATACCAGTGTTCCTGTTGCTATTTCTGTAAATATTTAGCTGTGTTATTTATGGGGACAGAGCTGCCAAAAATCCATGCAACGTTGTGTCATTATAAACACAGAAAATTAAAAAATTCTCAACAAGCCCTTTTCTACCCTGCTAAAAATCAGCAAGTTACATCAGAATCTGAGCACCCTGAACTGCTGTCCCTGGCAGAGGAAATCACAGCAGCCCCTTCTCAGTGCAATCCAAGCACCGGTGACACTGTAGGGGAAGGGGCAGCAGTTTTGGCTATCTGCAATTATCAGGTCCCTGTTTTCAAGGTCATGGAGGGCAAAAGTTGGACAAAACTTCTCCTTTTCCCTCAAATACTGCGCTATCCTTGAAGAGGTGGAGAGACCCCAGGCCTGAAGTAGGATACTATCTCTCTGTAGTTGCTGCTATGTATTTTATTTTTCACCAGAAGATAATGACAGGCAGTGCACATAGCACAGTTTTAGGTAATGAAGACACAGCTCAGGACCCAGAATTTTGGGTAGAAGTCAGTAATGCTGCCACAGCTGCTGCAGAATGTCATACAGGATTACTGGGTTCTKCCAATGGAACTGCTGGATTTGCTCCTGCCTGTGTGTCTGGATTTACTTCCCACCAAACACTACAAGTTTCYGCAGATGCAGAGGGAATCATAGCCTTAGAGCAGAGAGAAAGTGGTGGTGGAGAGGGAGGACAGAATGACAAGTTCTTGCAGCATATGAAGTTATTGGTGGGTTCTGATAGCACAGCCAAAGGAATTTTTCCCTTTCTCATAAGGGTCGTGGCTTGGCACTGGCTGGATGCCAGGCACCCACACAAAAAGCTTCTTGCTTACCCTCCTCTGAAACTGGACACAGCACTGAGCCCCCTGAGAGGATCCCTGTTTTACTGCAGCACGTTGGACCAGCCACCAGGTGAAGGAGTGACTGCTCCCTCCTGTGGGCTGTGCACCATCCCTCCTTCACACTAATATCGTGTATGCTCACTAGTACAGAACAAAACCCACTGACTCCATCACCCAGAGAAAGCAGTCTGGTAAAACAGGAGAGCTCTAAAGACACAGGGACACTGTGGGAATCTATAAAATCAGAGGGTTTTGGGAAAGCTGCAAAAGGCAGGCCYCAGAGACAGCAGAACTGTGATTGGAGCTAAGCAGTAACCATAAGATAAATCAGCAGAAAAATTCTGTAAAAAGTAGAAAAGGACAAATAGAACAATGGTCTGTGTATTAACACTTGTCTAGAATAATTCCCTAAGCTGCAGAAAAGTTTATCTAGTGAGATATTAGGGAGTTCTATGCTTAATATTTGAGCTCTGTGCATTGTGTTTTAAGGCTTACAAGCAGGTATTGTATTTGAAATAAGCAAGCATTGTTTAACCAAAGGTATCTGTGCTTATAGTGGTTGGATGGAACTACTGTCAATGTGCTTTTGCTTTGTGTGATTGGTCAAAAAACTTTTAAAGTAAGTTGTAACATTAAGTTCTGTGTCTGCTGCCTGGSATGTGAGCTGCTGGCATCTTCCCATTGTCATAAGCCTGTAATGAGACTGATGCTGGAAAATCCAACAGCTCAAGGCACRTTCCACAGCAGTCCTGTCCTGTTTGTGATTTGTACAGAGACCCTGGCCGGCGATAGGACACTGCCAGGAGTAGTTACTGCTCTGCTTTAATATTTCTTGGCTCTTTTAGACATCTCTTTCCTGGCTGCAGGCTTTGAGAAACCCCTGTGTCCCCAGGCAGGCCCTGGATCCTGCAGTGAGCCTGGCTCTGTGCTGAACACCCGCCCCATCTGCACCTCCGCAGGGCAGGGCTCATCTCCCTGGGCTGGCCACGGGCCTGATCCCTCCTCTGCTGCTCCCTCTGGGCAAGCTGCAGTGGTCTGCAGTGACACACACTCACTGCAGCGCTTGACATTAGCAAACTATTTCTGATATCCTTTCCACACTGTCTCTTTCTCCACAGAGCCCATTCATCTCCAATATTTGTATTCCAAGACAGCCAGGTAGTTAGAGAGTGGCTCCTTGAAACCTCTACTTTAAGTAGAGGTGTAGTAGATTAGTACATTCTTCCTTGAAAAACTAGTCTGTGACTTTCCTGCACATGTGAATGTGATCTTTGTTGGCAGATAATGAGCATGTGACTACCTTCATGCTGCTGAATCAATAAATGCACACAGAATTCCAAGTAAGTTGAAATCCATTTGGTTGTCTCCATAAAAGTTGCATGAAAACATTCATAACCTTGTTACATATCAGCTTTACATCTGTCATCTCTCTTATTTTCCCTTTCTTTAATAATTTCTTCTGCTCTTCTCCCAGTTCATCTTTCTTTTGTATTCTTTATTTTTGTGCCATTCCCTTTTATTCCACTTGCCTTTTGATCTTGTTGCCAGAGGGTGAGAACTGATAGTGGTGGCAGAGAGAAAGCATTCAAGTTTTTGAAAACAGAGGGGAATGAAGAAACCTCTCACATACATAATGATAGATTTCATTCATATTCTGGAACATCAGGATGAACACAATTAATTTTTTTTAATTACAAAGAAATAAAAGTTTCCAGTCTTCAGTGATTTGGCACAAGTGAAAATATCCTGCCTTCCAAGCAAGAAATGTAACTTTAGCAGTGCTATTTTTGCAGGTCTGAAAATTAAGCTGTTAGATAATAAAGGAAGATTATCTTATTATTTACAGAACTGCAATGTGTAAATATTACTTATTTTCAAAAGCATAATAGAATGAATGTCAGTTGGTGACAAAAACATCAATTAAAAAAATGTAAAGCTTCCACTGAAACTCAGTCTTTCATTCATATCACGTTGTGGACATATGGTCACCATACCAAGTCCTGATACTGCAGAAATTTGTGGGTCAGGCTGGATACACATGGAACTTAACAAGCAACTACTGTCAGTWACATTACTGTTAGAAGAATCACGATTCAGATGTTATATACTTAGCTAGAAAATGCAGTTTCTTCATATTGACATTTAGATGGTGTTAAAATGTTATGTTGTGAAAAGTTATTCTTGTTCTGTAGTGGCCTGATACAGCACCAAGCAAGCCCATTGGAATCAATTAAGTTCTGCTGGACTGCCCAGATTTCTTCAGTTTTTGGTTGTAGAGCTTCAAAAGAGGTGGTAGAAACTGCAGGGATMCTTTTGTGTTCATTAGGAGAGCTTTTTGTCTCCTTACTTTATGGACTAGCCAGTGCCTTTTAAACTTCTTTTACTCTCATAAAAGCACAGATGGAATGAATGCCATCTCTTATTTATTGCAAATATCTATTTTGCTATTAGGAGGAATAAATAGGAATACACATCGTAAATTCAAATCAATCTGCATCTATATTTGTTCTGACAAATGTAATAGATACAGAAGTAATGTTATCTCAGCAATTGTTTCAGGAATGCAGTTCCAGTACTGTATATTAACCCAAGCACAGAATAGAGGTCTACATGGCACAGTGAAGAAAAATACAGGATATAGCCCTAGTGGGATCCCTTGCTGATTTAGTAATTTTGCTTTCATTACCCAGACCATTTCTTTTTATAAAGGTATGAAATGGAGCTGCTTCATTTTGTCCAGCATTAAATATAGAACTGGAACAGAACTTTCCAACATTCAAGTTGTGTATCTGATTATCTTGTATTTGGGCTCATCCTTTTTAAAAGGAGRCAGATGAAATTTTTTTTCTAAATAACTTATGTACATGCTATACTGCTTAGCATAGTACTGTTTTAAACTGAGGATTAAAATGAATGTTAATGTGCTTCAAAAAGTTGAGGACACAATGTCTTTATGTCACAAAATATAAGTTTGGTATGAACTTTAGTCTTAAGCAAAACCAGAATTTACTTAATAGAGCTGTAACCTTGCTAAGCACATATACAATTCCTATTTTATGTCAAGAGGAATTTCATTAAGTACTTATTCAATCTTATTTTGATAAATTTTCATTGAAATCCTGTATGCTCATTACCTAGTTTTCCTTCCTTTAGCTGTGGCTTCCAAGATCTATTGTGAACTATTTATGTTGTTGAAAGATCCTGAAAATCCACATTTTACATTGTGGGGCAACCTGCACTATCAAGTGTATTTAGAAATTAATTCTCAATGCCATGTTTAAGGGCATTAACCATGTGCTCTTAACAGAGAAGCAAATATTTTTGGTCTGGTTTCTGTTCTAAACTTGGTGTTACTTATTTGCATGGCAAGTTGCTGAAATTGAATTACGAAGTAATGCTGGAGACATTATTATGAATAGAAAATTACTTCATTAATAATATCTGCTGTTCTAAAAGAGGCAGGACAAAAGAACTGTCACTAGGATGTGTATGCCTGTTGTTCCATGGTGGTATTTTATCTGTCATTCATTTAAAGGAACTGATATGATTTTTATTTTTTGATTCCTGGGGAGTTGGTAGATGGCTATAAGGTGATTTTTCCTCATGCTATTTTTTGACTATTTAGGAAGAAAATTCCCTCAGTTTAGTGTATCCTTTATCAACTTTGTACTTGTGCTCAAATGAAATTCCTTTATTGCAGAAAGTGCAACCYTGGTACCACACAGACCCAATCAGATTTGAGAGTAAGACACTTGAGTATTCCTGTCCATGTTCTGTAAGACAACTCAAATTCACARGTTCAAATGAATCAATAATAAAAGACCAGTTCTCCTCACAGCATCTTCTAAAATCTCAGGTTTTGATTTGATTGCAGCACCTTTGGCCTAAAACTAAATTGCTTGTATTTTCAGACTTCTAACTTCAAACCTCTTTTCCCCCAACCAAAACCCACATGGCACACATGGAACCCAAAGCCCAACTTTATTCTGCGAGTACTTTTTGGGTATTTCTCAGTTCTCACTTTCTTTAGGCAACTTACTTGCTAGGATTGCATGGAAAAGTGCATTTTGAAACGAGGTAAAATACACTGCATAGAAAAAGCATGACTGGACACTAGGTTGCCGTATCAACTGTCAGAAGCACAAGTTCAGTGATTTTGTACACTCCACCCAAAGTGGCTTTGTGGTATGGAAGGAAAAATGGCCTCTGTATGGGACAAGGAACACCTCCAGCATCATTCCCAGCTGACCCTGACCTTAGCTCATCACCTGTGTGAATTCTGTGAGCATTTCCTATGGGAATGCTCCAGTTTGGCTGCCTTCAACAGCCAGGTTACACTCAATATGCCCATAAAGTAAATGTGGTTTAAATTACGTTTCTARCATCTAAAATTATTAATATTTTTCTTATATACCTTTTTTGATCACACACCAGGCTACAATTACGCCTAACAGGAATTATGATGACCTCGAGGTCRTATTTTCCAAATACAGAGCAAAAGAAAAGTGCAGTTAGACTATTCCTAAGTACCACTGACCTTGCAGACCTATTCAGAGCCTCTTGTGAGTGAAGAACAATGACATTGTGGCAGCATAATAGAGACCACACTGGGTGATGCATACTAACAGAATTATGTGTTTGATTTAGCATGACTAAAGGCAGCTAGTGACAAGATTACTGCTGAAGTTAAATCATCCTGAAAACATGATCCCTGGTGAATGCTGTGCTGAACGAGGCTGCACAGGGACTTTGAGCACACAAGGCTGCTACAGGGATGCCTACAAAATCCACACATGACAACAGAACAGCTCCAGAGCTGCCCTGATCTCTCTAGTTCTACTCTTCTGGTGAGCCAAAGTCAGCACTGGGATGGTCCAGCTGCATGGAATTCCTGTCTGCTACAGGTGCACCCTGAGGGCTTCTGTGTGCAGCACCACGTGAGCCCTACTAATGTCACCCTGTTGGTATMAACTGAGCTAGCTGGACCTTAAGGGACAAGACCGTGCACTGATTTTGTAATAGGAATTAGGTACTAAGAAGGAGGCTGGAGGATTTAAATATTTCTGCCTCCAGCTTAAGCAAAACTAAATCTTGGTCTTTATCTGACAAACTAGATGAATTAACCCATTCGGCAGTGTCAGTAATACACTAAGAACTGCCGAAAGAGTAACAATTCCAATCATTACTTTATCAAAATAATTCGTTTGAAGAAGTTGGGAAGAAGGATGAAACATGCAAATATCCTACCCTGAGAATCATTCTGTTGATTTGCACATGTTTCTTATTATATTCCCATCTAATGCATTGGACATGCGTGCTTGTGATGACACAAACACTTGCAAAGCTTGCCAGATAAACCATGTTCTCTTCAGACAGCAAAACATTTCTTGATGGTTGCATTTGCTAATTACATTTAGATTCAATGTTCTTAAAGGTCTTTTCCAACCAAAGTGATCCCATTATTCTCTAAGTCGYACATCCTGCTTGTCCTAGTTTAGGGYAAATTTGGCAGCAAACCTCAAAAAGGGAGCTGCAGTGATGGGACAGGAGCCCAGCTTGTACATGGCACAGCACAGACCCAAATCCATCAGAGCAGGGTCCATTAGCAAATCTTCACCACACACTGCAGCTCATCTCAGACTCTTGGGATTTTGCAGGCATGCAGGAAGTTTCACTCCTCTGGAGAAYAGAATGCACGTGCAATCTCTCCAGGACGGGTTTCTGGATACCAAGTGATCATTGTACTCTCTGGTTCTCTACTTCAATCTTCTTAATTTACAATCTTAATTTACTTTAGAGCATTTTTGTAGTGTAATGTCTCACTAGGATGATACAGGATATTAAACCATATGTGGCATATAAATTGTATGGGTTATTGCCAATGACATTATAAAGGGTACATGGAGCATTTAATGGAATACTCTAATTTACATTGTAATGGCTCTGTTGCAAACARGGATATAGGGCACCACAAGTGACATGTCAGTCACTCAGCTGCCTCAGTGGCATTATATCATCTCCACAACTCTCCCTTCATCTGTCCTGCAGTTAGTGCTGCTCAGCACAATCATGTTAATGCTTCCTTTACTACTTGCTTGTAGTAGCCGAGTCTGATAAAGGTAAATTACTTAAGTTGTTTTGCAAAATGCCAGGAATTTTTATTTGTACTCTTCTTTTGTAAATCCTTCAAATGAAACTGTCTTGCTTGTCTTCTATGCAATTATTYACAGAGGGAAAAATTTCAGCTTGAACAGAGTAACAGAATGCAATATCTGAGTGTTACTTTTTGAACTCACAGCAGTATATTCATAAAGGACTCAAATGAGTTTTTTTCTAATTATTTGAAATAGAAATCAAACTAGGACAAAAATATTTKAAAACTACTCTGATGAACAACTCAGATGATTCTGATAAAAATGCTCATTAAGTAATTTATGAGGAACACTGAGATACTCCTCCCTTTCACTAYCCCAAAACATACATAAGTTAATACTATTAAATAATACTTAAGAATTAAGCTCATCCCTTTAAAGCTAGAATTTCACCTTTCAATAGAATAGTGTGTCCCCGCTGTAACAGAGATTAGTACATAGATGATGTGGAATGGTGCACATTGTCAGACACAGACTGGCAGTCAAAATAAGTATAAAAGAGTTTTAGATAATATTTTAAAAATTATGCAAATATGATTTCTTAAAAATTAATTGAAAAAGAGATTAAAAATTAGAAAATAACTTGTGTTTACTGTAGATAAATACGCTTCATTCTAATTTTCAATTTACTCTCACTTCTATACTAGGCCTATTTTGTTTGCTGGGCAAATTCTTTGTCACTTTTTCCATTGATTTTGATTGACATATGCACAATTAGAGTTACAGACATGTTAATTAATTTAGCAATTGAACACTATGACTGAACAGTGTTAATTAAATGGAAGAATAAAATTCAATCRCAACTAAACATGTTTAAACAAGTCAGCTTTGTTTCAAAAGCATGGACTTATTCTAATAAATTGATTTGGATGTATAAGTGTCCCATTATTCAAATAGTTTTAAAAATAACATAGCTCAAAGGAAAATGCCATTTTCTACACCAACAGAGCATGTAATAGTTTGTCGTTACAAGCAAAGTTTAAATTGCACAGAAGTTGACTCTTGTTCCTTGCGAGCTTTGTTCTAGAAGAAATGGGTCATACTTCAGCATGATGCATCATATTGACATGTTGACTGCTTGTTGCAATCCATTTCTAACCTTTATTTTAAAGGCATAAAAGTCACTTTTCCTTTCCATGGTATGTTCCTTACTTTTAGTGGCCTGTATTGGCTGTAAATACTGAACTGCATTCATCTGCCCACTTAAAACATCCACTCAAAAAGTCCAACATGAACTTTGAAAATCATTTCACAACAGCTACACACACCTACATCAAAATTCTCTTTAGAATTCACTTACCTTGTAAAAGTTCCAGTACATTTTCATTTCACTATTAGGAAGGGGAAATGCTTTGAATCTTGAGTTATTTTACATCCCTGACACAGTAGATGTCCTCTATTATTTAAATGACTATTGCTGATTAAAAGCATATTTGAAGTGAACTCTGTATAGACACTCAGGTGCTGCTGCCCCATCCACAAATGCTTGTRTCAGCCAAAGTACTTGGGCAGACCTCCCTTGAAGCTGGGTGCACACACATCTCCTCATATAAACCTCTAGAAAACTGTCATTCCTGGGCTTCAGTGAGCACTTAGAAGCTTTGAAGAACAACTGCACTTCAGATTAATACTTAAATGAATTCTCTCTTCTAACAGCAATACACCTTGTCCCCTTTTTCATCAGAAAACTGTGTTTTTTGCAGTTCATTCCATCTCTGAAAACTCTGGGAACGGAATAACAGCACAGTGTGATAGGTAGCACTTTCAACATAGGAATAAATAATATCACTTGAAGTTCATTTCTGTAAACACATTTGGATCTACAGCTTCAGAACTAYTATAAAATCTAACAAGTCACAGCTCCTATTAAAAAAATAATTTTAACCTATTTCCTTACCTATCATTTGAGAGCAGCTTTTTTCTTCTATGCTCACATAGAAATTATGGACATCCTACAGAGCCTTGATCTTTTAAGAGGCTATTCCACCCATTTGGGCTCCTTCAGCTGAATAATCAGGAAAAGGTGTTCCAGAAGAACAATTTTATTTACAACTGGCATTTTATGACACACCAGCAACGCCTGGGACAAATGGGAAAAGGAGCTGGAGTGGTTCATGGTGTTGTGAAAGATTCCATGGGGAAGTCTTTGCTGTCTGCCTAGGTGGGGAAAACTCAATGGTAAATTCTTCCAAAGCAATGCCCTGGGGATTTCCCTGAGGGGGAAGGATTCAGAGGATTCCACATATAGTTATCATGATCAACTGAAATCCATCCATGCCAAGCAAATGTAGGTCAGATATCCAATCTAGGCACCCACCCATATATAATAAAATCCATTTAGAGAATCTGTACAGGTAGCTGTTTTGCAGCAAGAAACTGAAGCACATGGATATTTCATGGATATACTGACTTGAAGGAAAATGGAACTCAGGAGAATTCACATGCTTAAATACTGTTAATTGCCTTGAAGAAATAAATGAAAAAGTCTGCAGATGCCTCTGGAAATCAGTCTATTCCTTTTGCTSTCTGAGGATATACATAAAACTTTGACAACAGGCTTTCATACTGAGAAACATTGGTGCAATAATCATGGTACTGTACAAAGAATTTATTTTACAGTTTAGTAACTCCTTCAGAATGTGTCAACTGCACGTCAARCATTACATTTTGACTGCACTCTAACACTTCCCAGGGTTTCTGATACTGCTGATCACAAACAGTTCTGAAAACTCATCATTGACTGGCATAGAATAAAGTAACTCTATTCCGGCAGAAATAAGAGATTTTTTATCCTGCCTTCATCTAAATAAAAATAAAATAAACCTCTCATCATCATATTTTGCTGCATCTGTCACTAAAAATTTCAATCCCATTTAATCTATTCGAATCAAACTGAAAACAGGGCCTTCTATCATTCAGGGAGAAAATGCACAGAGAAATTTCCAGAAATGCAGGACTCCTGCATCTAATGCAACAGTGAAATTTTGCTACAGTACAGAGAGAAAAACATTATACTATAYTGATTGTAATAATATCTGCTTTGGCTAGAAGTAAAAATTATGTAAATGATTATTTGTGTAGCTTGAAGAAAAACCAAGAGGAAATGAAGAATCCAGACAAAAAATAAAAGGCGATAAATTCTGTGAGCTGTATAAGCCTACAAGATATTCTGGCACAAATAAACATAAAATCTGGATTCTTTCAGAACCAATTTTTGAATGACTTGAAACAAACATTTTTTWATTATTCCATTTCCCTGCTGCAAAAATCCAAACAGGCACCAAAGGGGGACAAAAAAAGTGGCTATTCATAGATGATGAGGYTTGCAATATTGACACCAAACATTTAAAAACTACTTAATGCAGCAATCAATAATGGTACAGCTGCTGCTGGACCCATTGAGAAAAGGCTACAGAGCTCATCAAGTTTCAGTAAGGATTTGATTACTTCTTATATATTTGCACATTCTTGTTGTTATGAGTTTAATAAGACATAATAGTATCAATAAAGTCATTTATCAAACCACTGTCATTAGTTAACATTTTAAAATGTGTCCCCCAAACCTCCCAAAGGTTTTTATGTTTCAGAGACAGAGAAAACRTCAAGCAGTAATTTTATTAAGTATATTCCTGTCTGGCAAATCAGTCTGCCCTTAGAAGTGTCAAAATGCAGACAGGTTTGGGGTACATTCTGCAGCTCAACACTTTTTTGGGGTAAAATGTTTGATTGTGCAGTGGGATGAAAATTGTGCTGCAGAAGAAGCAGAGAAGTGGTAGAGAAGKTGTAAAGAAGCAGTCAGAAACAGTGCTTTGAAAGACTGGAATCATACAGGCAATTATATAATATTTTGCTCACTGTGTCATTTCACTTGAAAACAAAACCAAACCAACAAACATAAACCCCCAAACAAAGAAACAAACAAAGCCCCCAACCAAAACAAAAAAACYCCAAACAAACAAAAACCCAAAAACCCCTCCAACTAAGTTCAAACAATAGTTTTATGATGCCAATGATTTATTAATAGCAAATTATTTCAAATTCTGAGTTTAAAAAYAGCACAAACTAAAAGCCATCAAGATAGGTAGCCACTAGCAAATCCATCCTCTATTGTATTGGTGCAATCTGAGAAATATGAAATAATTCTGGAGGTATTTTATTTTCTTAAACATACAGAGTAGCCTGAGATTTAACTGCAACTCTCTTATAGAAATGTATCTATTACTCAGGAAAGGCAGACTGATATTTTTCTCGGTACAGTATGTAGTATATTATAGATTTCTGTGGCATTAGGACTAAAGGATATAGTCTCATTTTATGCTCTACTTCAGAAGCCTGTAGGAGCTACCAATCCATGCCTTTGATAAAGTCAAACATTTGTCTTTAAACTTTCTGATAAAGAAGAGAAAAATGAAGTTGGGGGCAAGCTCACCTACTATTTGCAAAAAAGGAGTTAGGACTTTGAAAAGCTAATATTTTATTAATTGAAACAAGAATATTTTTCTAGGCTTTCTAAAAGAGTAGTTGCCCTTAAGCTCTTGGTATAGCAGCATTTAAAATAAGTTTCTGACATCCTCAAGATGTGGGGTTTTTTCATTTGATCTCTCTTCAGACATGCTTAACAAGAAAGCAAAATCAGTTCTTAGAGCCTGAAGTATCTTTATGGAAAACCAGGTTTTGGAATAAAAGAAAATTCCRTAATTTATATTGAACTGTAGTGGTTTTATTAATACAGATCTTTAGTCTTAATACAGCTTCAATATTTTACTTTTTATGCATTTTTGGAAGTAGATTTCARCACATTCTGTTCATTGAAAGCATTTTGTCATTGGAATAGTAGATCACATGGCAGAGAGAACTGAAGATGAATCAAAACATATGGTTTCCCTTTTCTTTCACATGAGAATCCTGGTGTGCATAAAAGCTCCATGCCAGAAACATTAGTGAATTGTGATTTGTTGAAAGCAAATCTGTTTGCCAGGAGCTAATTTGTGCAAAAAGCTTCTCGTGAAGCTGCTATGATTTAGACCTCAACTCAGAATAAAAATATGATSTTTATAGTTCTTTGTATCTCAGATTCTTGCCAGGAACATTTGCTTTAGTAGTTGACAATGTTGATGAGACAGTAAATCTGTTTGCTGTGAAAGTAAACAAAGGAACTGTGCTTGGCTTGGGAGTGCTTTGATTATTGAGAAATTGTTTTTATCCCTTTAATTATTTCATCTTCAGACTGGCATAGCAGTGGTTTTTTTTCCTTCTTGGTACATAGCTGACAAAACTGTTTCCACATGGAAAAAGAAACTTAAGGGAACATTATTTTCCCCACCATCCTCAATGTGTTTTATCAGTATTCTAATCTTTCAKGACTATAGTAGAGATGAGTATGTAAATGTTGGATTATGGGCTCGTCTTGTCAGCRCCTACAGCAAGAATGTGCATGCAGGATATCTGATTTAGCAAATCAATTTAACAATTGTGTCAGATCTCCCCAGTCTTTTCCATAGTGGACTGTTTAGCAGACAAACTTATGAGGAGATTGAAGAATATTCCTATTGACATATTTTAAATCTGACATTATTTCCCRAAATTATTCCATAAAGAAGTATCAGTTTGTCTGGCTTCTCAGCTTTCACATACAGTGTCCTTTCACCTGCATGTTTTCTCATTTTGTAATTTTATARCAATGAATCATTACAATTTAGCAAGAGTTGCAGGTCTCTCCTGCTTTCTCAGCTGCTGTCTGCAGATTGATTTCCCTCTGAACTCTTTTTGTGCAGCACTATTTCCATTAATGCGTTATTACAAAATCTGATATTACTTTATTCCAAGTAAGAGCAAAGAGATGACCTTTCCTCTGAGCACACCTGAGCTCTCAGTCCCCCTCTGCAGCAGGGTGTGTCCTCTGAGGCGGTGCAAGCAACTSTGAAACATAAAACAACATATTTTGCTAAGTAGCTGTTATGAGTAATTGTTTGTACTACAAGGGAGTCTGGGGAGCCAAGGCACAGATGAGGACACTGCTTGAACCTGGAGCTGATTCTTCCATGACAACAAGAGAATTTGGCTTGATAATGAACCGACAAAACCAAAGTTCTCAAGATCTGGCAAATAGAATGAGTGGCAGTGGACTTCAGCGTGTGTCGTATTTTGTATTTGTTCTTGGCAGACCACTACAACCCATTCATTCAGAAGTTAGGCTGAATTTCTGAAATTTGAGAATACTGCTGGTGTAAAACCAAAAATAACTTCCCCCAAAAGTCCATACACTTCTAACATTACAATGCAAGAAAATTAGATTGGAAGGAAAGTCTGTTTTGTTTACAAGAATGTTTTGACTTATTTTGGCTGAAACATATTTTTCTCAGTTTCTCTTAGGAAGATGCAGAGAAAATTTTCTGTGAAGGCTTTTCATGCCAAGAAGAAAACTGAACAGTCTCTTTGCATGAGTCTAGGCTGGACCATTTTGCCAGTTTTTCTGCTGAGGGGAAGATAGTAAATTTTTCAAAGAACTTATAGTGTGTGAGGGAATAAACACTGTAGGTGGTAGGCAGATGCAGTGGACCTTGAGAAAGCTATTTCAGTGATTAATCAACTTCATTTCTGACACCTCTGATTCCTTGGCTCCTAAATATGATAGAAAGAGCTATGTGAACTGCAGTTCATAATGGTTTCTAAAATGTAAGCACAGTCCCTGGTTCCATGATACCAAAACTGGATTCTTCATCTTCGCTGCATTTAGACAGTCATTACACAGTAAATTGTCTGAAACCCATTCTAGAAAGTTTACGGGAAAAGTGAGGGCTTAATATTTGGCAATAGCACTGCCAATGAGTATCAGAAAAAAAATGGCTTTTTTTTTGTAAAGATAGTCACCAAATGTGTGGAATAACTACTAATTTTAGCATATTAACTTTCCTTGCATACTGGCTGTAGCTGTATTTGCCTAGTAAAATGTGGGGAACTGTACACTGGAATGCAGGTCTTGGGTGGTGGGGGAAAGGGGGATGGTGGTTTGTGTGAGGAAATCTCTGTGCTGCTGTATTGTCCTAAGTCTGGCTTGTAAKCCCTTGCAAAGAGACAATTACGTGAGTAAAGTTTTTATATTCAGGTTTAACATCCACAGAGCAACTGCAGTCTCTGTGCCACGAGCAGGGGTTTAACTGCTCTGCTGGCAAAGACACTCTCAGCTCTGCTGGGACTGCGGCGTTGGCTGCAGCAAAATGTTTCCCTGGACAGCTCCTCCCTTGTGAACGGGCTTTCTCCTAACGAATTCTTGGTTTGGGTGTGTGTTTCTTGTACCTTTTGTCTTATGAACATCCAGAACCACACACAGAATAGCTCATCCCATCCCTCCCAGCCTGGAGCAGCAGCTGCCCGGCCAGCAGAGAGGGGAGCTGTCTCCTTCTGACCCACATCATGGACCAGCACTGCTCTTACCCCTCTCTTACCCAGTTTCAAACCACTTTTCGCACTGACCAGTGAGTCTAGGAAAGATCATCTTGCTGGTAAACCAACATGACATTGCTCAGCAAAGTAARTGAGGAATCTTTATTCCTGTTGGTAGGCATAATTCTGAATTATTAATATACACATATCTCTTGTTCTGACTGCAAACCCAATAATTTCCAGGTTTACCCTTTTATTACCAGGTTTATATTATAAACCTGGTAATAAAGGGGTAAACCTGGATATATATTATAATTATTTCCAGGTTTACCCTTTGATCAGATTTTGAATATCTGACTTGAAGATCATACTGTGTTTTTTAGGGAGCACACAATCCATATACTCACAATGAATGCTTAGCCATCAAACTAGAGCAAAATCAGGACAATCATGTTCAGAAATAAGAACCTGCCAATGAAATACCTCAATAGACTGGAAGAAACCGTATTTCAATCTCTTGCTTCCTCACTCAGATGACCAATGAGACATCTGGAAGATCTGTAGTAAGCTACAGTCAAAAGAAAAGACATAATATATTGTGTTTCTTTTCACTGCAACTATTCAGATAGCAAGCCTGTAAATGTATCTTTTAGAGAAAACAAAGAAGTGAAACTGTATAGCTTTGACATTAATTATTTGTGTATAATATGCACACATGTACCAACAATCATGCTCATATGTTTAATGGAAATACATTTTAAGAAGTCTAATTTTTTCTAACATAGGAAGTTACATCATGGGGTGGGAGAGAAGAAAAAGAAGACATGATTGAAGATTCTAGTCTTCAGGGCTGTTAATGTGACTAACTTCATAAACACCATGTGTCTTAGAAATACATAACAGAACTTACAAAGAATTTATGGAATTTAGTGACTGTGAAAATTGCAACTGCTGGTATTTGGAGTAGTTGAAGTGTTGTACTTTTTTACAGAAGATGACATCTTTATTGCCTTTGATGTCTATAACCATTGTTTTTTACACAAAAGAAAGAGGCATGTCTGTAAGAAAAGTATAAGGCTTGAGTGTCTTGAATGGAGATGATGTGAAACATTACATTTTATCTTAAATACTCAACTTGTCAGTAAATTTACTTGTCAGTAAATACAGGTTATTTTTAATTTGATTAATTTTAAACCCAAAGTGGGAAACATTCATATAATCCATAGTATGTGACATATGTCAGGAGTCATTAGAAGTCATAATGTGGAGTTAAGCAGGCTGTAAACTTTTCTTTCTGTTCATTATTGCTCATCTCTGTGACAGCAAAGTTAGTGCAGCATACAATGCATGGAAAAACTGTCACTGTATGAGTTAGAGAGGTTGGAGCACAACAGGAATTTGAAAAACTCTCTGTGTTTATTTGTTCAATGTCATTACTGTAACCAGCAGATTTTCTGTGAATCTTCTCTCACCCATGTGAAAAAAGTTWCAGAAGGAGGAGTCAAGATCCAATTATCAGAACCCTTTCCCTCCCTCGTGTGATGATGACTATGTACAGTTTTTCAGGGTAATGCTGCTGAATGTTGGACATGTAAAACACCTAACCTGAAGAATATATTTTGTTTTGAATAAATTAATGCAGAGATAAGCATAAAAGTCTGAGTTTCTCAGCAAAGTGCCTTACCCTCATAGCTAAATAGCCATCATCCCCTTTGGAGGTATTGATAAAGAATAGAAAAATATGGAGAAGGAATTGTTTTCTAATGTCCAAGACAGCAAAATTAGAAATACAGTAAGGACATTGCTGATTCAGTTTCACTATCCCATAGTAGACCCTTGAATCTTTTCCAACACATTCTCTCTTTTCCCTCRTTTCTTAGCTTATCCCATCTCTCTGCTCTGTAAGGTTTCCAGCCTTGTCATTAATTCTGTTTTTGCACAATGCCTGGTACCACAAATCCCTCCCCCTGGCTGAGATAACAGTGAACTTAGTTTTGTCTTGGCACAGGGTAAATGCTGCTCTTACGCTGAACAATGACCGTATTTGCCAAACAAGTAGGAACAGAGGGTAAGGAAGACATGCTCTGTTAAAATCAGTGGCCTTGCCAAGTGCTCTTTCTCAGGCTTAACAAAAACTCAAATTCCCTTCTCTCATTAAAAAACTGCCAGAGAAAGTCCAGGTATCTGCTGAAGGCAGAGATAAATAGCCTGAAGATAGTAAAGGCAAACAGATCACCTGGAGCTGTAACACATGATCTGAGACACTGCTTGAACCTTTTATTTTTCTATGAAGAGTAGAAAGAATGAGATTTAAGRAAAAGGAAATATTGACTTCTCTGGACATAGCCTGTGCTGGCTATGGCTGCCCACAGTGCATTCTGCCTAGCCCACAGCTTTCTTCTCTCAGCAGCAAATTCCCCACAATATTTGTATAGCACAGCAATAAGAAGGGTTTGGGTTGGGGTGTTTGTTTGTTTGTTTGTTTGTTTTTTCCCTCACAATAGAATTAATAAATAGTAACAAAATATTTTAACCTCAAAAGGGATGAAAGCTATTGTTGATATCTTTCAAACCTTTGTAATCTGTATCTAGCTGAAAACTGGGTTGTCTRCTTCCTAACTCAGATTTTGTCTCAGCTGGTTTTGAAAATATTTCTTCTGTTTTGAGCTGTCTTTGGTAGCTAATTTTCAGTGGGAGTCCTGCAGACAGAAGGAAGCATTAAATTAACCTAACTGGGGCATATTCATCATGAAAAGAAAGCACAGGGGTCAGCTTCTCGTGGCAGCAGGAGGGACAGATAGATCACACGGAGATGCACCTTTTATTCTCCAAGAAAATTGTGTCCTTTATCTCTTGCCATGTATTTCTAAYCCTTCTGCTGCCTTTTGCTACCTTGTGCCCCTGCTTATTTCCTGTAGTGGCAGCACAACAATAAAGATTTTATTAACAATAATGTACATCTACAGAGTTTTGTGAATTGGGGGGCACTCTACATCTGCTAATCTGTTTTATTATCTTGCAAGGTGAAGGACTGCAAGATTTAAATAGATGTTTTGCAGGAGAAACACAAAATGGAGGTGACATAAAACATAAGACACTGGAAAACCTGGTCAGATACAACCAGATGCACTAGAATAGCAAATGTAAAATGTTTGGAATTACTTCTTAAAAAAAAATCAATCATATCCATTGATAAATTCTCCAAGACACTCACTGTAATTTGATTTATAACAATGTAGCATAACTTGAATTCTTGCCTGTGTAAAAAAGATCAATGTAAAGTYGCTATTACAAAGATTTATTCATCGGTACACAATAGTTTCTGTCTGCCTAATTAAATCTATGGCATCCAAACCAATTCCATTGGGTCAAAGTTTGTGCACAGAGTAGTTGGCAAGTGCTGCATCTGCAGTGCCATTTAGTTATGGCAATTTGTCAGTGGCAGTCTTAAATCATGAGATGTTACAAACATAGACATTTCCTTAACATTGACAATGTCATTTCAGGCATCCTTAATGACATTATAATTTTTATTGTTGTTGTTTGCTATCTCGTTCCTTCCCAGAAATGCCTCTGAGGCTTTCCAAAATAACACAAAAAACTTAGAAGGTCACTCATAATTCTTTGCCTCCTTCCTCACAGCTTTGTTGTCTATAGAAAAGCTTTGCAAAGGGATAGAGTTTGCTTAAAGAAAATTAAAAGGTATGTGAAGTTGCATATCTAAAGCCCTCGTTTAATGAAACAAAGATGAAAGTTCTCCATTTCAAGGGCATCTATTCAGTTTTTGAAGATAATTACTGTGATTACATGGGTGTGYCTCATAGTGAGTAACTTTCTGCATAAGAGGAAAGAKGGGTGAGAAACAGTAGGTGTCATACCTCACAAGGAAAACAAAAAGGAAGTAAAATGTGTAAAACTTTAGTTCTCTCTGTATTCCTATGTGTCTGTGTTCAGCAGAATGAAAGAGCTTTACAGCTTTCTGTCCAGTCCCATAATTTTCTGGGGAAAAAAGGGAAAAAAA
>JACDOX010000371.1:73449-85798 GCA_014549065.1 Cardinalis cardinalis
TTTYTTTWAAWTTTWWTTTTTGAATATTTTAATAATTTTTAAACTGCACTTTCCTCGTGTCCAGCACACACATATGAATTMATGATGGCTGGAGACTGGCATGTGATTTGCTGCAGGGGATGCAGTGAAGTTCCTGGTAGCTCCCATCTTATTCCTGAACTTGTTCGATTTCTGAAGATTCTTTTGTCCCACTGCTGCATTAATATGTCATTGCACTCCTATTATAATGAGATTGACTGGTTTTCAGTCTAGAGAGCCTCACAGCACCAAACCAGTTTGATGTCTGGGGTTTTTTTTTTTTTTCCCAATGGAGTTGGGTATTTCTTTCACACCTCCTGTGTGGCATTTCAAGGAGAACAGCTCATGGGCACTTGTATTGAGAGGRACACTGAGACCCTATGGTTAAGATATCAGCTAGGGCTGATAGTTTGCTTTYTGAATCCAAAGGAATACATCAGGAGGCAGAGAAGATGAAACCAAATTGAAAAATAGTGTCTTAGGATAAAGTGGCATAGGACTTCAGGAGCAAAATGCCATTCAATTAGGATTTTTACTGATGTAGTAAAAAATRTGACTTAAAAGAGTAAAACAAAATTAGCAGTAGATGTGAAGTCAATTGCAAGAACTGTGTTTCCAGAACATGCCAGTTTTTCATATATTTAATTTGCTTGTGGATAATAAATAGTGTCTTTTAAAGAGCACTCGTATAATACTCCATGGCACAGGAGACTGAGGCACACAAAGTGAATGTGTTTCAAAGCCCCAGACCCTGGAATCCTGTCCAGCTGGGATAAACAGTAGTTCTGCATCAGTAGCAAATACAGAGTGCACCAACCTGAGACCATGGGAAGCAGCATACTGAAAAAGGGACACCTAGCCAGGTCCAGAGTGGGGTCATGGGGGTCAGTGTGCTGATAGAACTGTGCTGTGTTTGGTCAGGTTTCTGGTTCCTGTTCTCAGCTGGTTCGGCACCTGATACAAATGAGGTCGTGTTCTGGGTTTGGGTTGGTGATTGGACTCTTCCATCAGAAGACCCCTGTACCTTGTTGTGGTGTGACACCCCCTGGGTCTTTTGATCTYRYCMCCGAGCTCTGTGGTTTTCCATGTTTGTTATTTTGTTATTAAAGTTTTTATTTTTTCGAGCAAGACCATTGTTCCTGTCCCTTATTTCGCCAGTTCCCCCCGGCCAAGCCAAACAAGGGGTTGCAGTGAGAGAAGGCTGTGATACCAGATGTGTCCACTTTTGTTCAAAGCCTCTGGAAATATTACTGTGGTCTCTATTATTGTTCTTCAAAAGGATCAGTGGACACTTTCATTTATTTGATCAATGACATAGAGGTGAAAGAASGAAGGTATTAAATTTTTGGCAAAGTATGATGCTTCTGCAGTCAAAGCAGAAGAAAGGTATTTTTTATGGCAGATGCAGCATATGTATACATTGAAACTATATTTATGCATCAAAACCTAAATACCCTGTGTCTGTTTTATACCTGTTTCCTAGGAGCTTTGTAAATCCGTTTCTGTGTGTTCTCTGTTGGAAAACAGAACTGCAATACAAAAGTAACATTTTATCTTTCTATAKGTCTGCCTTTGTTTACATTACCAGCCTGAAACAACATTCTAGTACATTGTTTTGTCCAATACAAACGTTTTGCTATAAAGGTATCCTACCTGGTCATAAGAAGTTAGAAGATCCCTGTAATTAGACCCCATTTAAATTTTGTTTCAATTTATTWTTCCAGTTGATTGACTAGAGCAGTTCAGTTGGATAGAACCTACACAATCACCTYGTCCTACTGCCTGACTATTCCTGTTTAATTCTAAAAGTCAACAATGACATTTTCTGCAGMTACTGTGCTCAAAAGGAGCCACAAGAAAGTAGTTTAAAAATCCGTTTTACAGAAGGTTTATTCTTAGACTATTAGATTTTTAGATTATTAGACTATTAGGATTAGATTATTAGACTATTRTTAGACTATTTAGATTCTTTGGGGTTGTCCTTTTGCACTTGGTTGCTGCTCCCAAAGTTAGGAGAAGAAAATGTGCACATGGGATAAGCACTGCAGAAATGTACAACCTGGGCCAGTTCTAACGAGTTCATAACCTAAGCAAGAAATGAAAGGGAGAAAGGTTTATTGTTCAATTTAAGTAAGGGGAAAAGCAATATTTAAGAGCTGTCCTGACTTTGAAGACTATAATGTAGAGGCAATACGAGGTGTACTCAGTATTTTGGAAGGAAACAGTTGTTGTGGTATTTTATTCCAATGTCAGTGCCTTCTGGATCTATTTTTATCTGTGTTACAAATCTCTCTCAGAATGGTAGTATTGACTAAAACAGAGATTACTTATTCTTTGAATTTTTGTTCTTTCAAAAGGCAGATAAAATCTCTAATTGATTTCCTGCAGACAGTGCAGAAAAGGAAAGTCCTGCCAAAATTATCCTTTGTTAAGCATTAGTTCCAATTGAAATTATTAGGATGAAATCTTTCAGATGAGAGGTTTTATTGTTTCGATAAGCTCTGTATTGCTTTGGACAGTTAAAACCAAGTCCCAGTCAGTGTTTTAAAAACCTTTCTCTGTCAGGGATGCTTTGGTGTAATTTGGATAAAATTCTCATCTTACAGCAGGGTAAGAAATGCTGGTTCCAGGTGACAGCAGCACAGTACATGGGACTACCATGAGGTTCTCCTGTGTCACAGATATCTTTTATGAAAAATCCTTTCCTTAGGATTTTTCCTCCTGAGAAGCTGAGAGGCCTCAGGAACAAAATGTAACCAATGGTTATCTGCTGCTGTGGAATGCAACAGGTGCATCTGGGATTGGCCCATGTTGGATGTTTGTAATTAATCAGCTGGCTTGGACTMTGTCTGAGCCACAAGCCTCTGTTATCATTCTTTCCTATTGTATTCTTAGCCAGCCTTCTGATGAAATCCTTTCTTCTATTCTTTTAGTATAGTTTTAATATAATATATATCATAAAATAATAAATCAAGCCTTCTGAAACATGGAGTCAGATCCTCATCTCTCCCCTCATCCTCAGACCCCTGTGAACRYGGTCACACTCCTGTGCTTTTCCAGTTCAGCTCTCTTGCACCTCGAGCTCAGCTGCTGCTCCATCTTCCCGTGTGCTCTCTTCTCCTGGCTCACCTCCATCCCTGCTCTCTCCTTCCTGTGTGGAGCAGGGATGCATTCCTGGTGCTGGATGAAACCCCGTCCTGCAAGAGGGAAGCTGAGCCTGTGGTGATCTGCAGGGGATGGATTGTGTGCAGCAGGATCCAGGTTTGTGGACTCTCCCAGCAGCTGCAGCGTTCAGCAGGGTGAGGGAACACACACCTGTGTGCAGCTACTTGGAAACTGCCAATTGTGCTGCACACTGGGCCTAAAGTGAGCCTGAGCTTATTTGTAGGGCTCATCCCTCCTCTCAAACAGCAATATTTGCTAATTTAAGAGACACACAGCTCCATTAAAAGTAATCTAGTATGACTGAAGCTTTTTAATACAAAAAGAACTATTAAAATCTTGATAAATATGTAACTTTTCAGGGCAGGTTAATGGGAAGAGGWTTTTTTTATGAAAGAGAAAGGAGCAGTAGGATTAAACTGATTTTTTTTTTATTGGTCTAAAATCTTTTTTGTGAGTGCAAGAGTTCTTTTTCTGACTGTATCACTTGGGAGCATGGGAGCTGCCACAGTGCATTTGCCTGTTGCAGTACAACCTTTCCAGCAGTGAAACACCTGGAAAAGGCCAGGAAAACCTGGGAGAAGGCCAGAGCACTGATCCTGAGGAAAGTGGCTTCTTTTCCCTCCTGCTTTTGTTTTGGTTTTGTCTGGATGAAAAGGATTGAAAGAAAGCTCCAAAGCCATCATCTGTTTGTGATGGCATTTTACGTTCTCCCTTTGATAATTCACCAAAAAACTAAAGAAAGTGCTTCATAAGAAGGCAAGGGGGGAAAGGGATCCAGCTGCATTAACMAGTACATCTAATCCAGTGTAAGAAAAACTGTTTCTCTTCAGCGCAACAAGAAAATGTGTGTATTACTGCATCTACCTCCTGCCCTCCAGCCTGCCCCTTCCATTTACGTCCTCCACAGCTGGTAAATGTGTGTGTGCTTCCATGCTCCTCAAAGGCAAAGTTAGACTCTGCTTCCCCCMCCTTTCCAAAGGGAGGAATGCTTGATGATTTGCCCAAATCCAGGGCAAATTTAAGGGGCTGTGTGTAGCCATAAGTACTAAACACATCTTGTGATGCAGAACCAACAGAGTAATTCAGAGGTTTTCCATCAACTACATATTGAATGTCCATGATGAAAAAASACTTAGAGTTGAAGAAAAATTTATTTCTCTTACATATTTTTTACTTCTCTCCACTCCAAGCCTTCATTATCATATTTACAAGTTTTTTAGAATACTAAATTATTGAGGGAAGGTAATTAAAATCTCTGCATTGAGCCTAAGTGCCAAAACAGGAAAAAATAGCAGTTTTTTCAAGGAAAAATCTCACAAGACTGATTTCTGGATGTGTGAGATTGGAAAAAAAGTGTTTAATAAATCCCTCTGGGAAGGAATAGAGTTTGGGTTTGGTGACTACCATGGATCTTGTTTTAAACTGAATAGTGGTAGTAACTAACAGTGAATTTATTGGTTCTGCTGCTAACACATTTCCATCATTGGATTGGGATGCAAAAATAGTTCTGTTATGGTGAGAACTAACTAAGCTGCCTTCTTTTCAAATGAGGATCCTTAGAAATTAGGTTGAGAACTACTGCTATGTAGGCTGCCCATTACATTGTGAAYAAGCTTTTTGTGTTGGGTACAGAACTGGAGCTTCAACAGCAACAACGATCTTGAGTCAGCTGGAAAATTTTAAAATAAAGCCAAATATCAATATGGAGACCCTGTTTGTAGGTGGCAYCCTCATTCCATCTGTATGATGCTGACATATTTAACTCTGCTGTAACCAATCCTGGGATTCCACGTATAGATAAATATCAAAAGATTTTCTCTTGTAGACCACAGAGAGTTGTCCTTACTAATATCACTTCAAATCACAATGAAACACAGTCCATTTTTCAGTAGGTAATGAATAGTGAAGAGATTGATTGATTGATTGATTGATTGATTGATTGAAACGATCTCAGGGTAAACACAAGCAGAGAGGAGGGATAGGATTGAAAGAAGAGCTCACATGTGCAAATAGCTGGCAAAGAAAAAAGAGAATATAATAAGGCTAAACTCACCATAACACAGAGGAATACAGTACTGGTAATGACTTGCATTCCTACAGCATCTTTCATCCAGAATTGTCTCCAGACACTGCAGAGATCTCATCATTCATCCCTCCAAAGAAGTCACCATTCAGGTGAAGGTAAAAAAAAACATATTAGGAAGATATAGAGAAGAAATATTGCTAAAATCTAGGTAAAGGCAGGCAGAATAGGGAAACCCATTTTTCAATAATGTTTTGCAAAGCATCCCACTCATAAACAAGTCATGCTCCTGAACTGAAGGCATAGATATTCCATAATAATTTATATTATGTCTGGGACCTCATCTTGGGAGAAATAGTTGGATGTCTCACCTACTATGAAACTTGAAGACATAATCCCCTCTGTTCTTTATTTTGGGGCTGTCCTGCCACATTCAGGCATCATCTCCTGAGCACATCCTAGTTTCCCCAGGGAATGGCCATGAGGGAAACGTGATCTCCACCCAGTCCCTGATTTAGATGTTTAGACTGAGGATATAAAACACTGCAGAGGAAATCCGCAAGACTCTTCAGACAAAAAAATAATTTTAGTGATAGTTGAGGAMTTAAATATTGTTTTCATCTTTTTTAAAACAGGAAAAAATTAAGGTAACATCATTTTCTGCCTATTGTTTCCAAGAAATATGACAGCAAATATTATTTTGCCATCAGTCTTCCATATCCCAGAACCATCTACACTTGCAAAAAGATGAGGTTTAATGATTTATAAGACAAAATATTACTAGGGGGCAGTAGGCCTTTTGTTTAATTTTTAACCTGTTCTGTAATTTTATTGGCACATTTCAGAGAGAGGGATTAGAGGACAATAGCCCTGTGAAAGTGAACTGCTGGATCACAGGTGACAATCAGCACTGCCTTGGCAGTGGGCATGATTCATTGAAGGCAAACAATCAGCCTTTATCAGGGTGCATGGAAAGAGAAGTGAATATTGTCACACTGCCAATAATGAAGTGTCAAAAAGAGGGATTTCTAATGTATAAATGAAACACAGCTACTTTGATTTCAGGAAATATACCCAAGTTCTAGTGATTTGCTTACAAGTAATGTTTTTTTTTTTTCCTTTGTCCTCCTTTATTTTTCCTCTGTTATTCTTTACCTTCTTTTTATCATTCAAGTGCCTGGAGGAAACCTGTTCCAAATGTTTTTTTTCTGGCATGATGGTCAAAAGGACCTTTCAGCATAAAAATCCTTAAGCTATTTTTAACTATTTACATGTAGGGCTTTTTCCTGCTTTGGTAGTCAGAGGGCTGTGTACACGTCTCAAATCCCCAGGGTGGCMAATTCAGAGGAGGTTAGACATAAAAAGAAATAAAACCCCTACAGCTGTAGTTGCAAGAATGGTCTCCTTTTGTTGGCTTCAATCAGCAGGACAGCCTAGAGAATAAGGTGAAAAACTTCCTGTGCTGCATGGTGACAGTCTGATGCAGTAAAATAAACAGGTATTTTATGTCTTCCCTTAGCTGCTGTTCAGTGCTGGAAGCACCTGGAATCTGTAGATAGTTCTCCTTCTCAACCATGTGTTTGGAGATAAAGCAGAGTGTGATAATTCATAAAACTCAGAAAAATTACCCCTTCAAATCAAAGTCTGTTGCAAGAGCTACATAAAGAACAAGAAGAAGACCAAAACATAAAGACAAATTGCCATGCACTTTTCAAGATGAATTAGAAGGTTTGTGAGGTACTGGAGAAAAGTGATCAGAATGGCATCCTCTGCAGTGGGGGCATTGTGGGCATGGAGCTGGCAGGTGGCACATTCTGAATGCCAGGAATCAGTCACTGCTCTCTGGTGAAGGCAAACCCATTCCTGGTGGGTCTTTGCTGAAATTTCTCACAGGAAATCTGGGGAAACTGCTCTGCTGCCACTGTGTGTTTGTTAGGCCTKTGTGGGTACTGCTGCAAATGGTCTGGGTTGTCACCTGGTCGTGCAGAATGCGCTCAAAACTGAGGAAAGCTCTGGAGGCAATAGAGATTTTGAAGGAATTTGGGAAAAAGAAGACCAAAAGCAGCAGACAGTCTTAGCAAGGAAGGCAATCTTCAAGTTTAACTCAGGTATTGACAATTGGGCAGTATCTACATGATGTCTATCATAACAAACTTGTGAAAAGTCATCAGTGTGGTAGAGACTCTACTAGAACATCTGGATTTGTGACTTTTTAAACAAGGTGCTGATCAAAAGAAGGATACTAATATTTATCTGTCATAAGAACTTCTTACCTGCAAGGATGTTTCATCTGGATGCACGGAAAGCCTGTGATGATATATTAGGTTCATACAAAATAAAAATTTGTTGTGGGTAGATTAGGAACATTCATAGGTTTGTAACTTGGTAAATTGCCATAAAGTGTGCAGAAACTACAACAGTGTGTGTTGTGCTGCAAAAGAAAAAAAAAATTAAGTAATCCTGATACATATTCCTTGTAGCTAAGGTGGAAATAAGTTCTGTTGTATGTCTTATTCTTTTGCTGATTTTGACTATATATGGAATGTGAGACATTTTGGGTGGAAAAAATTCATAATTTCTGTCTGCTTCTGTGCATGAAATCTGTGACATGAGAACAAGAACACTGAACTGAAAACTCCCAGAGGAGTTTAATGGCTGGTCACRTAAACTGAAGTCTCCTCAATCCAAAGAAGGCAGATACTGAAATTCTATGTTTGTGTTGGATTGTGTTGGATTAGTGCTTTTAAATACCTCTAGTGTTAAGGACATGGAAGAAATTTACTTGCTAAAAGTGATCAGGTGAGAAATTAATGGATTTCCTTTGTAGAAAGGAGTGATGTCTTGGCCATTTGGTGTTACCCCAGGCTGTTTCRAAGTCCCCTGTGCAACAGGGGCTGCTGTGGATGCAGGGAATAGAAGRGACACCTGGTTCTTGGCATTTCAGGAGACAACATAAACAAACAACACCTCAGTCCAGCATCTTTGCATGCCAGAGCAAGTGAGGGACAGTGTGGTGCACAGASCCTGGCTAAAGGCTCTGTTCCCACCTCCTCAGAGCTAAAGCATCATCAGGGTTCTGTGCTGGTGGCTGCCTGGCTGTCTGATAGCACAAATAATGTTCTTGTAACTCACTAGATAACAGCAACTGGCTTAAATCCTAATAGTAGATGAGCACTATTATWTATGATGCCCAAAAGAACCTTTGAAAGACTGAAACCTGGTCTCAGTCATATTTGTGTAAAATCTCCGGTGACATAAGTCACAGATATCAAAAAAGGAAATGGTTTTTCCGACTCACAAAACCTGCCTCTGACTTTTTGTCCTTCCACATTGAAGCACGTGAAAGAAGTTAGTGTCTGGAATTAAAAATGCAGGCAGAAGTACAGGTCCTAAACACACCAATTATTAAAGTAAAACCTTAAAAGGAAACAATCAAAGCTATTGATGATCCCTTTTCAGCGCCTCCAAAGGAATCATAGGACCTCCATACATATAGTCCTTACTGGTAGCTTTTTATGTGCATCTTTAAACTAGCTTTTCCTGAATATAAAATACTTTCTGTAAAATGACTGCTTTTGCCTTTCATTTCAGTGRCTGTTTATCAATGTCTGGCAGCAGCATTTTCATTATCAAATTCCAGCACACGGTAATGTTGGCTCATCCTGATGTCCCTTGGGTATTTCTTGGCCATGTGATCAAACAAGGCATTTTTCCCAACTTGCCTCCTTTGATATCACAGGGAGTATCATTCTTTGGAGTCATTATTCAAGGTCACAAGTTGATGAAAAAAAGGATTCAGGGTGCACAGCCTTGACTTTGACTTCAAGAATAAGATATTGCCTTCAACCAAGAAAAACAGGCACTGCTCTCACTGTCTTTTGTGTGCAGTTTCCCTCTTAGCCGGGAGGAAATTCTGTAAGGCAAAGCTTAGAAAAAAATCAAGACTTAGCTCAGTTTCCACTCAGATCCTAAGGAAAATCTACCTTAAGGCTAGTTTACTCACCAGAAATTCTCTTCCTATTATCTTTGCTTTCTGAAACTTTATACAGACTTTATTGTTGTTCTGATTCAGTAAAGTATATACACAGCTAAAACTCTGGAGTAGCTCCACAGAGAAAAAAACAAGTCGCAAAGCCATTGAGCTACTTTTGCTTTGTATCCATGTGCATTCTGATTTACAGCTCAAACACCATCAGGAAGTCAAAATGAAAGAAAAGGGTTGACTGTTAAACTAAATGTTATAKAACAGTTTCCAATCCATCAAAGCTGTAAAAAGTGGCTCAACTTTTATTTTACCAAAATTTCTGTGCTGGTGTGATTCTAGTGTGTTCTTATCCATGCTGGCAAATTTTGTAGTCCAAACCATGTGGAAGKGTGGGTTAAAGTAATTGGGTCTTTTATTTCACTATAGTGACTTTTTCTAACWACTCACAACAGATTTCCTTGTTCCTTTTACCCAGGACTATGACGAGAGCAATCCTAATAAGCCAAGCTGAACTTTAAAATTATAAACCTCCTTGCAGTGTTTTCATTCTGTGCACAGGACACACACTACAGGAACCCCTAAGTAATATTTTCTTCATATCATAGACTGCCAGCAGCATAACTTCAAAGATAGGTAAAAAAAGAAAAAAGAAAAAAAGAGAAAGAAAATAATTTGTCTTAAGAGATCTTTCTATTCAGGTTTTGCAGTGAAGAAGTGCATAATGTGCTCATGGTTTGCAGTTCCTTGCTGTTAAAGAGGTAAATAGTTCATAGCATTGTGTTGCTTGCGATGACTTGTACGTTATTGAAAAGAAAAATCTATCCAGATTGCTCTTTGGCATTAATTAAAAAATAACACCCAGAATATTACATGCCTCTCACTTCATAAGGGAAGTGTCACGCTGTGCAAATTATTTCAAAATTTTCTTGCACTTTGTGCAAGCAATTACTCTTTGAATGTGTTTCTTTGCAAAGGGGAAAAGAAGGAAACTGCACTTTACTTCTTAGAGACTTTTTTACATTATCCTAGAGCCCACCAAACACACGTTAGGGCTGCTTCTCTGTTTTGACTGTTACTGTCAGAATTTTGTTCGGAGAGAAATACATAAAATCTATATAGCTGGAGAAATATAATCAGGTTGGTCTGTCTATAAGATGGCTCCAAAGGAGTCACAGGACCATACATATAGTCCTCACTGGTAGCTTTTTATGTGCATCTTTAAATTAGCTGGAAGGTCCAACGTCAGGAACAGCTTTCAGTGGCTTTTTGATGAGTGCTCTGTGTTTTGCCAGTCTGAAAGAACCTGGGAAATAGCCAGTGTGCATGGCAAGGACTGCTCAGGAGCCACTCTCAGAGGTGTCTCTGTGAGCTACTTAGTTATTACTCAGTTACACTCAGAAAATTCTTTGTCTCAGGAATTCCAAGGTGAGGATATACCACATTAGTGTAGGTGTAACTGAACAGATGAATAAACAGATGATGGGATAAATCTGGGCCAGAAGTTCTTTAGCATCCCTGTTATATTCAGATTTTTGTGAATTTCTCATACATGGCTTGTTTGCTGTGGAAATACACATTCGAGGATATGTATAAGAYGTGCTTGCTATTATCTTATCCCACTTTTGATGTCGTGGTGTCAGCTTCTGTCCCTCTGGTTCTCAGTCAGTAAAATGGAAAAGACTGAGCCTCAATCTTGACACGTAGTCAGAAATTTTCTAAACAGCCCTGAAATTTTGGCTTTGTTGTCATCTATTATCTCCAGTCTGAGTTTTTGCTCTGTAGTAGAAAACAACTCTCAGAGATAGGAAGGAGAGKTTTTTACATTATTTCTCTGCAGGTATCAAGAGGGTGGGCTCTTATTCAAASAAAATCAATAAATTTACACCAATCTCATTAACTGTAGGAAATAGTAAAAATTGAAAATTACAGAGGACACAGGCAGACATCTTCAAAATATAATCCTGTGTCAACTTCTTGTCAAAAGAAATTGCAACATATCCTGCACTGTGTGAGGCAATGTCTGAATCTGAACCAAATAAAATACTTGCTCATGCCCTTGGGAATTAACACTGYCAGGTTTTATGCAGCTCCAATTAAAATACAGCTCACAAGGGATACTTTGACCCAAACCCCACACATTTGATTTCAGTACTGGTGCAGTACCTTATTCATCCTTCAGCATCAGGTTATTAATGAATAATGGATATTTTATTTGTTATTTAGATAAAAAAACTGTGTCTCCTTCATGATGTTCTGTTGCTTGCTGAAGTTGTGAGAAGTTGCACATACTACATGAAATTAAATGAAAATTCAAATTACCAAGGTCTTTTGGCCTCTGCAAGAATGAACAGGAAACCTGAAGGGGGTAGATCTTCTGGGGGATGCCTGCTTACAGTTGTTGGGCTTGGCAACAATTTTGGTATCACGTAAGTAGATCAACAATTTCTCATCCAGAATCCAAAATTGAAACATAGTTGCAGAAGCAGTATTTCCATGTATTTTTTCTTTGGCAATGAAGAAAATGGTGTCAACTATCTTCTGTCCATCTCTTGTTAAGCCTACATGTACGCTTTTTGCCTGCATGACATAAAGTTAGAAGAAATATATAAAAATGGATCTTAGAAATAAGGTTTGTCTCCTTTTCTCATTGAACTGTCCATAAAAGCATTAGTGAAGCTGTGTGTGCTGTTATTAAATCACTTATGTATTGGTCTAGCCTACAAATTTAGGATAATAAAGCAAGATTACTTTTCCAGAAACTCATTAAACTTTACTGAATTGTATTATATATGCAATAATTCTAAGTCTTCTATTGCAGAAGTGGAGAGGAGCAGTTATTTTCCTCCGTGTGGTTTAACAGTTCCYTTATTTCGATGTATCTTGTTTTGCAGCTTAGAAAGGAAGCTGCCCATAATGCCTCTGGGGCGTCTGAAAACCGGGAGTTGGCAGAAGATACACTTCCAAAGTAAAGTGGGGAAGTGACTGGGTAATGAAACTGAGCCAGCACGGGCAGCAGTGTCGGGATACTGAGATGTAAGACAGGGACAATTGTGGTGTATGGCAGCAGTTACRTAGAAAACCCCGTTCTGCAGCCTTCTGCCTGCTTGTGTTGATTGCCACCCTCTCACACACAGACAGTGCAGCACCCACAGCCACAC
>JACDOX010000371.1:86517-97330 GCA_014549065.1 Cardinalis cardinalis
GGCACAATTCACTGGCACAATCGTCCATGGACACAATCCCCTGGCACAACCCCTTGGCAAAATCCATCAGCACAATCTGTCAACCCAATCCACCACCACAATCATCCATCAGTACAATCATCCACGGAGACAATCCATCGGCACAATCATCCATTGGCACAATCCATCGGCACAATCATCCATTGGCACAATCCATTGTTACAATCCATCGGCACAATCCATTGGCACAATCATCCATCAGCACAATCCATTGGCACCATCATCCATCACCACAACCTACTGGTGCAGCCCAGCCTCAGTGTGGGCTGCACATGTGTAGACAGGCTCACCACTGAAAATTTAGGACCCCTAAATTTAGAGCTGCTTTGTGAGTGCAGAACTCCTCTAAGTTTGGCCCTATAATCTTTGGGCCTTAATTCTGTCTGATGGGGTTAATGATGGTKTTTTTAACCCAGATTTTGAATTAGTCCTTGTGGCAGGGACTGTCTTTAACAAAGTTCCACTGTCAGCAAAAATGCTGAGATGCCTCTTCATTAGATGTGATGAGTAACATACACACAATGCAAATTTTCAAAATTTCTCTCCCCTTCAGCCAAGGGAGAGAATTCTCTCCCATGTTTTTTTTATCTTTTCATAGGATGTGCTGAGTTGGAAGGGACCTGTCGGGATCACAGCAATAAAAGCTAAAAGATCTGCATAGTAACTCAAAAGTGTCACGTGAAGAGCTGCATGAAGTTAGTCTTGCAAATGTCATTCCTGCATGAAGTCATTCTTGCAAATGATGCTGTATGCTTTCTTCAAACATATCCCTTATTTTCAAAATTCATTTGTTATTAAAATTATAGCAAATAAATAATGCCATGACATATTATTAAAAAGTGACTTATTTTCATAAGAAGCTGGAAATTAATTTTATAGGACATTATTGTTGGTTTTGGTCTGATGCAAACAGGGTTATTGTACCTTTATGTGTCTGTTATATGGAGCAGAATTTAACTTTACAAGAATCAAACATCTTGTGTTCTAATTGAATTGAAAAAGTATATACAAGAAACATTCATTTCTTTATTATTGCTTTTTCCAGCCACAGTTGTCATATGCAGGCATAACTTTTATTTCCTTTTCTCTCTGACAATTTTAGCTCCCTGTCTCTGGGGAAATAAATCAGCTGAACATTGTCTTTGCTTTTTAGAAGCTCAAGAATGGACGAAGAGAAAGAAATGCAGTATCACTTCTGCTGGCTGAGCTGACCAAATCTAATTATTTCTGATTTTTTTTTTCTGATTCTTTAAAGACATCTCTTGACCTGTTGTTCCTCCAGCTCTCAGGCATGGAACAGACACAGAGCACAGCAGTGCAGTGTTGAGGAGTGCCTGTTCCAGAAGCTCTGTCTCCTCTCCATGAGAGGTGGTAACTGCCCAGTTCCAAGGATGCACAAGCATTTAAGCCACCTGAGGACAGCTGCAGGATATGTGACTTCTGAATTTCCCTGTTGCACATGTGACTTCTGAATTTCCCCATTACATTATCACTTCAGCTTCGCCCCATGTCCTGCCTTCTTATCTGCTTCACTTGACAGCTCTGTTGATATTCAACACTTCCTGCTTGTGCAAGTTCTCATTCTCTTTCTTCAGAGCAAAGTGCTCAAAATCTCTTGCATTGAGGAGCACAGCCTGGTACTCTTCAATACTCGAGCACAGCTTGAGAGGATCCAGCTCTGCCTGTGCTCCAAGGTAGAAGGATGTGAGCCAGATCCTTGTTCCAAGGAGTGTGTAGGTCCACAAACAGGCATCCGTCGCACCTTCTCAGGAATCTGATTCATCACAACTAACAATTCTAATAGCTTTGAATCCTGTGTCCCTGGCTGCACCACACCGCTTTCCCAGGCCCAAGCAAAGAGAAGTGGGKTTAAAATGCCACTCTGTAGAGAGGATTTTTCTGCTTCTGTTCTTATCTGGCCCAYGTACTCTGCAGGGTCTCATTTTACATGAAGTTTAGAGTTTTCTCCTCTTGGAGACAGGTAATACCAGCATTTCCTGGATCTTGTTCATCCATCCATTGCAATATAGCTTTTGCTAAACTTCCTTGTGTTAATGCAAAAATTTCTGGGGTGAGAAATACTGATTATAGTTAATCTGTGCTACTTTATGTTGTTGAATTTTTGTTCTTGAGTGTATACAAAAATTAGGACCATGATGTGTTGTGAACCGCTAACCCATTGGTGGTGGAGCAAGAGGCAGCGGTGCTGCGACCTTCCAGAAGCATCTCCACTAAGGAAGGTGCTTGGTGGCACAGGCACACACACACAATCACTGCAGCACACACACACACACACACACACAATCACTGCAGTACATACCCACAATCACTGCAGCACACACTTCTCTTGTAGAATCACCCATGACAAAGAAGTGGGAAGGGTCTTTGTGTGGAGTTCCGAGGAGGAGGTTTATTCCAGCCACGCACAAAAGTGTCCAAGTACAAAGACAAAGGAACAGTGGAAGGCGCAGGTTTAAATATGGGGGACAAGGGGAGGGGGAGCAGAGCATCAGGGCCAATGGGCTGAGGGCTCAGGCCAGTAGAGAGGTGGGACAAGGGATGGCAGMCAATAGGGTAAAGGGGGCAGGACACTGTGGCTATATGGGGCCGATGGGTAAGCAGGGAAGGGAGAACATTCTCGGGGTTATACATCAGGAAAAAGGGTCAGAGAGGCCAATGGGCCAACCAGGGAGGTAGAACTGGGGTGTGTTTGCATACACAACAAAGCATCCTGGAAGAGGCTCTGCTCAGTCGCCTTGGTCAGGGGAGATTTTTTCCAGCTTGGGGTCTGTCCCTCCATGGAACCACAATGGACCYTTTTTGTGTAGGCCCACCAGCCTCCACAATGCTGTCTGGAGTGGGACTCACTGCTGAGCTAACCTGCTTTGACAGCTTTTTTAAAATACACTCACACAGAATTACATTTATGGGGGTTTCTCATTTTCTAGTAGAGGTTTGTCCTCATTCATGTCAATGTCATGCAAAATATCAAGAGTGATTATTCAGCTCTTGATAAAACCTTCCTGAGGGGTCATTGGTCATCCAAAGCAGCCATACAGGAAAACACAAGTATGTTGTCACTAAGCGTTAGGGAATAATGTGCTAAAGGAATCTACAAAGTCCACACAGCCTATTTTACTGTACATAAGGACTACCTTYCAGCCTCAATTCCCTTGTATCTCTTTGCTCCATGATTTTAGTCTTCTGGGCTTAGAATTCTGCCCTTCTCCTTCACTACTGAGTTTTTTTAAGCAATCTCAATGCTAAAACTTTTTTTCTGGTGTTTTTCTTTGAGAATGGACTTTTGCTGCATAGGAAGAATGCATTCCTAGAGCAAAGCTATGCAAATGGAAGACTAAACTTTGGGTTTTGTGATTGCTCATACCACTGACTTCAGGGAAATTCTATTTTGAATAGAATAGGAGAGTGAGAAAATAAGTTTCTAAAATAAAATATGATAAATAGTCTGTCTTACTGCATAACACATTAATATTGTTAGTAACAATAATCCCAACAACCATGCTACTGCACAATTAGATTCCAAATTTCCTGATTTTAAAACAATTACATAGCTGAAARTCAAGGAAGTACAAAATTGCTGGGGAGTTTTCTCTCAGCCAGGATGAAATGAAGCAGGTTACTCTGAGAGCTGGTTGAAACCAGAAGTTTAATTAATTAACGGTTCAGGGCACAAGACTTCTGATAAAGCAGACTCTTTGTGAAAAAAAAAATTCCCAAGAAAGTCCTGGCTGTTTTTAATGGGTTTTGCTCCTGCTGCCTTGACCACCCTTACCTGATTTCCTAATTAGACTACATGTCATCAAGAGATGATCAAGACTCCTTGTACATGGGGTCCCTACAGAGACTGTCTGACTGCCTTAGGCTGGAAGTTTTCAAAATTGGTTAGAAATAGTGTAGTAAAATAGATTGGAGCTCAGGAGAAAACAAAATGAATGAGCACAAAAGGAACATGGATTTTCAAGCTGTTCAGGTACTAAGATGTGGTTATAATTGTAATACTTTATTCACTTTCTTACCATACAGTGAATTTTCTTTCTTCATCATCTTTAAAGACACCTGTCTGTGTTCATTAAAGAAAACAGACAAGCCATTTACATGCCAAATCTGTGAAGTTTGATGAAACCAAGAAAGGTTTGGCTGATTTGTATCAAGCACAGAACACATGAAACTTAGATGGCACAAAAATACAGTGAGAGTGAAAAGGAGAAAAGGAGAAAAGGAAAATCCGTAACAGCACTCTGGGACTCCAATCCCAAGGTGTCCTGCTTCATCAGTTTAGCTGGGGTGTTTACCTGGACAATATGAATTGAGACTTTGCAGAGTCTCTTTCTGCTTTTAAACTTGTTCAAGTCTGTTTAGCTGAAGCAGTGAAACACTGGGTTAAAATTAACCTGATCCCTAGCAATTCAGCAGCACCTGAATTGGGTGGGTGCCAGGCAGGCTTCAGGCTGCAGCAGACATTTGTGGGCATAGCAGACACTTGTGGGCAAAGCAGTGGTTGGGGCACAAAGGCTTAACTTCCTCTGAGCTCTGAGGGTGGAGTGGCGATTCCAGCAACCTTCTTTCCTTCATGAGCTAAATGCTTACTGACATTGCTGAAGTTCATGAGAAATGAGTGTTCAAATAAGCCCTTGTAAGCTCACACAGAGTTGGGGTGTTAGCTGGAGCCTGGGCTCGTGCTGGGTGTTGTCTGCCTCGGACGCCAGACAGCATCATAGCCCTAAGGAAGAGAATGGAAACAATGAAAAAGTATCAGTTCATCTGAGTATTCCTCCACCCTGCAAAAACGTGCAAATGTAGGAATTCTTGAACTACAGACAATACTTTTTTGCTTAATGGCCCTGGATGGATGTTTTCTTTTTGCTTGCCACAGGTTTGTGCTGTTCCTGCTGGCCTGAACAGACCCCTGTCCCATGCTGTGGTCAGACATAATCTCCCACAGGCTGATCTTTGTGACAGCTACTGAAAGCAGATTCTATAAAAGTGCTAGACTTGATCACCTTCCAGACAAATGAAATTAAAACACCATTGAAACTCCCTGGAAGGGAAGATTAAACTTTTTCTATTAAATTGAACTCCTTGGTCAAAGAAGTGGAAGATTCAAAGCAGACGATGTATCAGTGGTTAGAGAAGATAATTATCCTTGAGGTAGTGAGAGAAAAATTGGAGCAATTGAAAACTTTTACCCCAGAGAACAAAACTTTTCCTATTAGAAAATCTTTTAGAAGTGCCTTAGGGATTAGAAAAATGAAGTTCAAATACAGAATAAAGATGATCATGTGTGCTTCTCTGCACTTTGCACTGAGTGCTCTTATAATATATTAATTCTTTTTGTTTTTTAAATCATGCCTTAAACAATGTGATAAGTTGCAAGCAGKTTTTTTTTCTTAGGCTTTCCCTCCTGAATTAAGAAAGAATAAATAGGTTGGAYTTTTCTGGGGGTGGTCATCCACACATATGGTGAGCAGTTTTAGTATTCTACATAGGAAGTGATCATTTCAGATATGGTCTGTATGTATTGGTCCTGATTGTCTACCTTTTGTACCAATTTTGTATTCCAGCTAAAGGGTAATGCTCTCACACTGTTGGTGTCCCTTCAGGTCGATGTGCTTGAACCTCTATTAAGTTCCCATTACTGAGGAGGATCCTTTTTTTTGAATRTCTGCTCTTTCAGTTCTTCAGCTCTGCTGGTGACACCATCATGTCAAGTGGTGTCAYTTGGATTGAAAGGCTATTCCTGATCAAGCCACTTTGTCCATTGGTTCCAGTTGTTCTGCRTTGCATTTCCATTTTTGATCAGTTTGAGGACAGAATAATTGCCAGCTCTGCAAGAGACTAYCGCTGAAGGGACATTCTTGATTTTTTTGGTTTTGTTCATTTGTTTACTCCTTCTCCTCACAATCTGAAGCAAATATTAATCTCAGCATTAGGGTCTGAACAGGCAATTCAATCATCAATGCTTAAAAAAGTCCATGTGTTCCATAAGGCACATTCCTATGTCCACATGCACGTTTTTAGCTCTAGTATCCTGATTATTTTATTCTGCAGATGACAAGTGGCAATCTACTGCTTGTTCTGTCACTTTGGATCACTGGCTTAACTCTAAGAAAAGACTTTTACAGTTGAGTATTAATCACCATGTTTATGAAGGCTTTAGAACTTTAAATAAAGCAGGAGGAACTGGGTACCTTTTGAATTTATATTTGCAGATTTGTCTAGCTCTCCACCAACAAATCGTGTTATTGACCTATGAAATGTTTGTTGCTTATTAACCTCTGCTTTTTTCTTAACATGCTTCTGTACCAAGACTTACTACCAGGAAATAGTCSAGCTGGCAGCTGGGCTATCTGGACATTTTGTTTAGATCCAGAACTTCAGAGSCCTTTTAGGAGAATCCTGTCCTTTTATCCCCAAGCTTGAGGGATCTGCTGACTGAGACTGTCTATCATGTGAATTAAATAGTGAAATAGTGTGGATTAGTTGCAGTGTTTTCAGAGAACTACTGACCAATCTTAATATTTGGTTGTCATGGGAAAATGCAGAAAAAAAAAAAAAAAAAAAAAAAAGATAATTATTTCATTTTCATTCCAGAGATAAGTAGGAAGGAAAAATATGATTTTGGTACTTAGTAATACAGTGAAGTTGTCAAGGTGCAATTTGCCCTATCAAAATAAGTAGCTCCAAGTCATGTATAATAAATATGAGTGTGAGCAGTGAAAGCGATGAGACCACTGCTGAATGTGCTTTGCCTGTAAATTTATTTCTCTCATGATTTCATCCTTTCACTTATAAATCACAGGATGTTTGTTAAATAGTCTCTTATTCAAGCACAAGTAGCTTATCAAATACCATACATAATGTGTCCACAAGCTGCCTGTGGTCTTTTCTGTATCTGAGGCTTAACATAAGAAATGTCAGAAGAAAAAATGCTTTACATTAAACTTGGAGCTAGAAATATAACGGGCTTTCAGTAATGATWTATGATCAGAATTATGCAAAGATGATGAAAAGGTCCCAGTGGAATTCTCTTCAAAATTGCTTCCCTTTTGGGAGCATCCTATGAAACCAATTAGGAATAAACCCAAGAGGATTCTATTGAATTTGTTTCAAAGAGATATTGTATGCAATAAAGAGCAATTGCTCTTTTTGTAGGGTTTTCTTTCTTTAATCATCCTTCAGAAGACCATGGATAATTATATCTCTGCTAGCAAATCTCAGAGGCTGGTTTTAAAAATCTGCAAGAATTTCCCAGAGGAAATAATTGTTTTTGTCAGTATGATCATATTCTTTAGGACAATTACTCATTTCTTTTGTGATACTTTTGAGGATTGAGTATTTTGCAGAGGCTCACCAAACCCTGAGGTAGAAGTGCCATATTTTGGTTCCTTCAGAAATCCCCTTTATGTTTACACCTGAAAAATCCCCTCTACCATAATGTAGCCAAAGATTTTGCTGGTTAATAGATACGATGGTAATGTGTTACAATTTTTCTTCAATTGCTAAGACTATCTAGAATATCCCAAAATTTGTTTGTAGTTGTCCTCCTTAGTTTTCTGATGTAACCAGTGTTCTCTGTCTGCTCTTTTATCAGAATTTTGCCCAGTGCACAAGTAAGAGAGATATGTTAATTAGCCTTGTGATGGGAGTGCTCTGGAGGTAACCTGGTTTGTTCCTCCAGCTCCCCACTGTGCTGTGCCATGGAGACACAGCCAGGGAGCTGAGTCCTGGGTGGATTCCCATGGGCCATCACATGTGGGCAGCATGGCCTTGGCTGATAACTAATGGCACCTACTTCTTCTAAAATAGTGTCAGAGGGTAGGGTGGMGGCCAGACCCAGGAAGATGAATAGCTACATTTTAAAGAATATTTTGGCTTTAGACTATACAGAAAAATGTCCCTGTGCTATGTCTGATGATTCTGTGCTCCTCATGGAAAAAATGGTTTCATAGGGTAAAAGAATTAGATGTTTATCTGAAGGTAAATAGCTCCTATCTGGAAATTCAGCAGTTAGAAGCAGTTGTTTAAGTACTAGTAGCTCTCTGGGTAGGAGAAAGGGGGCTTTCCTGAGGCAAGCTGTCATTTAGGAGGACAGGGTCTCTCCTACCATCAATTCCTGCATATTCTCCCAACTGATTCTATTTCTTTGTGTTCCATAGATCTTTTAATGTTTGCAGCGTATGGGTTCTGGGTGCTGTCTGTTAACAATAATTTCCATGTTTCTTGTAAAAATCTGTTCTTGATATAACCTGATTTGGATAAATACACTATTAGGGGACTTCTGCCAGGTTTTGCCACAGAATAACTGGGACTTTGAGCAACCTTTATAGTCATGTTCTGTTTCAGGTTACTTATTTGGAAAACCTAAGTAACTGTGTGGAGCCACAGCTCTCTCTGCAGAGAGCAGCAGGCACAACTTTCCCAGGCATTGTGCTGGGAAAGGCTGTGAGAAGATCAGAGAAAAAAATGATAAGTAATTCTTATCTTCACTTGCTGCACCTGTTGTGAACATGTGGAATGTGTTATAGAGATTTGTTTACCAAAGGGTGATTTTTTAACTGGCCACTGGTGATAGTATTTGGATTCAATTGACCAATCTGGTCTGTCTGTATTGGTCTGTCTGTAAAGGACAATGAGTTTCTTAATAAGCATATGTTATAATAAAGCAATTGATCAGCCTTCTGGARTCATGKAGTCASTGCTAATTATTGCCTGGTGGGGACCCATGCTACGATAATTATGGATTTAACATTGGAGGTCTCTAGAAAGAAGTAGATGAATGGAAGGCTTAATAGAATGAGGAGCTTCTGGGATGAATAAAATGCTATCATTACAAGACTCAAACAAYTGAGACTTGAAATATTTCTGGACTAGCTGCCTTGCTGCTGTACAATGGGCAGAATAGGCTGCTTCTTCTTAAAGTACTTACGTAGCCAAGGAGCATGACTGGAAATACAGGTGGCATTTGTCTAATGAGAAATGGAGAATTTAAGCAGTCACGATCATAACAAATGTGTGATAGAAGGAAGTCAAAATTAGCCTCAGGTGTTAGGGTCTGGTACACAAAAATGGAGCTATTTGGAAGCAAAGTATACCCAGAGTGAGTCAGGGGATACTGGGCTTTGAGCCATTAAGGGCCAGCAACCCCTTTACAGACACAATAAAGAAGGAATGCTGTAAGTATTCTATTAAAATAGAAAATAAATCTTTTCTTGGCTTGCAAGAAGGACAGAGCTAGGTATGACTCAGAACACAATTTTCTCACATTTGTGAAAGCTGAATAACTGAAAGCAGACCTGGCATTTGAATAGCCTCTTCTTATAACTCCTTAAAAGTCAATCACAACTCCTGTAGACTGGAGTTGCACAAAATGAATGCACATCAACAACTGCTGGTGCCTGCTAATCCTAATCAAGCCCCATGGATGAGAGTCTTACACTGCACTAGCTACTAGAGTTACACATCCACTCCTTGCCACTAGCCTCGAGACCCTGCTTGCATAGTCTCCCTTCACCTAACTTCCCCCTGTCCCTCCTCTCCCTCAGTATCCAAACTGATTTCGTCTTAGATCTCTGTTGTTCTGTAAGTGCCACCTTTTCACTCAAACCTCCTGCTTTGTGTGCTCTAATGGATCCAGGGTAATGCTGGGGGGAAGTGTCCCTCTTGTCCCGCTGGACATGAGACCTCAGAACCAAATCACTTCAAGGCAAGGAGCCATTCTGTGGTAACTTCCAAAGAGTGGCACCTTTTGAGCACATCTCATACCCTTATAGAGACATGGATCCAACCCCATTTGGTTTTGCTTTGGAATAAGGGGAGATGTGGATCCAAAATCAAGGCTCACACTTTGTCCTGGGTCTTGCCGTGAACCTTATCCCTGTGAGAAGCACACGACTGCTCCCCGTTCCAGCCAAACCTTCTCTTTGCTGTACAAAAGCAATCACTATCAAGGACTTGATGAACCAGAGCTGCCTCCCTATCTGTAACTTAATTGCTTGGCCATTTGTGGCCTTTGCAGTGAGCGTGTTTGTGAGTGGATGTGCCCCCTCAGTGTCCTTGAGAGAGCAGGCCAGGCAGTGGCGGCCTGCCCGCGAGGCCAGGGAATGTGGCACAGCTGCTGACTGTTGGGGAAGATGAAACAGGAAAGCCTTATAAATATGATTGTCTGGCAAAAGATTTTGAGAATATGGAAACTATAAGCAAGATTGAAATGAAAGCAAGCTTTCAGATCCCTTAGTTACTGAACAACTGGAAAACAATGGCATGGGCGGCTGAAGGTGATCCCCTTTTGATGGAACAATTCCCTCTGCTTGCAGACAGCTCCAAGGGTCCAGCAGACCCTACAGCTTGGCAGAAGGGGTCCAAAGAGGAGTTTTTAGGGTTTAAAATGTAGCACAGTATGGTAATTTAGTGATTCTTATAGGCTGTACGGAAATGCTATAGGATTTGTATATTGTACTAGATTGGTTAGTGAGAATCAGAATATTCAACACAGAAGATTATTTATTGTATTGTAACGGGAACTTCGCTCTCTTGCTTCTTGCCTTTTACTCTCTTGGCTCTTGCCTTTTACTCTCTTATGCTATTGCTCTCTTACCCTCTCATCCTCTCTCCCCCTCTCTTCTCTGGGCCCTGCTCTGAGCTGTGCCTGGCAGCTCCCAGCAGGGCCCTGCACCCAGGCCCTTTGCAATAAACCCCAAATCCCAGCAGGGCCCTGCCCCCAGGCCCTTTGCAATAAACCCCAAATCCCAGCAGG
>JACDOX010000371.1:97525-127806 GCA_014549065.1 Cardinalis cardinalis
AACCCCAAATCCCAGCAGGGCCCTGCACCCAGGCCCTTTGCAATAAACCCCAGGTTCCTGACCTGGCTGCAGAGATCTCTCGTCTCCGTCTGTCCTGACCGTGCTGCCCCTGACGCTCTTAGACTTACAGTGGGGGCTGCTTGGGCAGGACACAGCTCTTCTGGATGTCTGGCTGACATCAGGAATCCTAACAGACTGCAGGACAGCATGGAGCATTTAGCAATGTTTGCATTCAATGGTTCTAGAACTCGTTGATCTACCTCTAACTCAGCTGCCTCACTTTCCCACAGTCCTTTTCTTGTCAGCCAAAGTAAGAGGACTGAGCCGTCGTTTTACAAGGCCTTCCTTTTGTAAGGTTTTACCTATATACAACAATGGACTTGTAAAAAAAAATTCAGTCCGAGAATAAATGTGTATTTCAGAGCAGTCTTCATCCACCTTTTGTCTAAGCCTGAAGCAAGATAAGTTTTATTTAAAGGGAAAAAATAAAATCCATGAGGGAACTATCATTCTAAAAGAGTCACCTGTTTATAAGGTGGATATACAGTGGAAACAAATGTTGTTCTCTGTCTTGCTGACACTTCTAGGAATAAAAACATTTGTTCTGTTTGTCCTTCAGCAGTTTATTGAACTTCAGAGCCCTGTTAGCTTCAAATTCATACTTAATGAAGCATAACTTGTATTAATAGCAGCTATGAAATCTAGATAGTGCAACAGAAATTTCAGCTGGATGCAGAATCTGACCCAAGTAGCAATGACTGGCAAAGCCCAGTTGTGATGCACTCCAGAGATTTCAATTCACTTCCTAATGACAGTGCCTGTGAATCACTGCTCACGTAAAGAGAAGCCTGTTTCTGCATAAGAAAACCCTTTACATGGGCCAAAGGATGTCTTAACAACAGTATCAGTGAGGTACAATGCACAAATACTTTCAGAGAAGCATGCTACAGAAAATCGAAAAAAGAAATAATCCAGTATTAAGCATCAGCCTGACAGGTTTGGAATGCTAGGAGGATATTTTTAATAGTCAACTCTTCCTTTGTGAAGATATTGGAGGGACTTTTGATATCTTGGTTATCCAGAGGCTTTTAGTAGGCAGCAGCAAGCCTGAGCCAACAAACTGTGTGAAATACAAGATGACYGTGTGGAGCTTTGCACAGAGATGCTCAGCCTGGCGTTCCAGCTCCACCAGCTCAGGCCCAGCAGCCTTGGCCATCCTGTTCTGTGCTCTGCAAACACATCTGCTGGGTTTCCTGGCACTGCAGGGAGGCAGTGCCCCTGTGTTTCCTCAGCAGCACACCCGAGGTGCTCAGCTCTTCCCAATCCATCTGCCTTTGTGTCTTGGGAGCTCCTTCACCTGTGGTACTGTTTATCCACAGATAAACGGCTAAAGTGTTAATCTGACTTGATTGTGCTTGTCAGTCAGACAGCTTGAGTGCCTTACATCCTCTGTTCCAGGAGAAACAAAGCACTTTACAGAGTTAACTAATCAATAATGAAGTGCATTAGACAAGCAACATGTGTTTTGTTTCATCTAGTTATTGATCTTTGCTTGTTGACTGAATGAGAGCCTCAGTATAAGACCAGACACACTCTGGGTGTACTTTTTACAGAGAAATATGGGAGAAGAAGGGACAAATAGTATATAAAGAAAATATAAATTCTACTAAGGCAGGTAAATCTAATGCAGTGCCTAATTTGGGTCCTCCAGGTTTTAATAAGTGAAATTTAGACACCAGGGAAACAGTGTAAATTCTGTAATTTGAAAAGGTTATGAGGGATCTTATCAAAGATAAGATCTCTTATCTCAAGAGACGGTATAGAGGAGTAGTGGGTCTTTGCAGCAGTGCCCAGTGACAGGACAAGGAGCACAATGTGAAACACAGGAGGTTCCCTTTGCTCAGGGAACGCTGTTTTTACTGCGAGGGTGTTGAACGGTGGCAAAGGCTACCCAGAGAGGTTGTGGAGTCTGTATCCTTGGAAGTGTTCCCAAACCATCTGAACATGGCTCTGGGCAGCCTGCTGGAGGTGTAGGGACCCTGCTGGAGCAGGGGCTTGGTCAAATGGACGCCCAGAGGTCCCTTCCAGGCTCAGCCATTCCGTGAGTCTGTGACACAGCATCACCTCCACAGCAGCAGGCCAAGAGTAAAAAGATTCAGCTTTCAAATGCAGTGTCTCACCTGAGGTAGTAATCACTGTGGGTCTTGAGGATTCTCTGTGTCTCTCAAATTCCCAGCTGGGCCATGAATCTCCTGGTGTAGTTTGGTCTATGATTTTCAGGCTTCCTTGGATTATAAACTATTTTAATCAGTGATCAAGATGATTCCTGATCTCCACTGATGCCCACACCACATGTCTCATTAATATTATTGCAAGTTAAATGTTGCCTTTAAGGAATTGCAAAATCTGTTTTTCCCAAAGAAACCGCCGTGGCATTTATTTTTTAAAGGAAAAAACCAATGTTGTAAAAAAAACCCCCAAAAATCTGTGATGAATATAGTGCTTTTCTGTGTATAAATGTCACATAAAGTGGTGTGAATTGCCACCACTTTGGCTCTAGTGTTGCTGCACTAACATAAACCAACCACGTCTCTTGGTCCGTGGGTTTGTGCTGCAAGGGCCAATTCTCCCAGTGTAATTGAGCACACAATTGCCTTGATTGTGCGTGTAAGAAAAACCTGTTTACCTGAATGCTACATTTGAGGACTGCAACTGAATGCTGAATAATTGTGTTTTAAATTTTAGAAGATTATTTGTTATTGTAACCTGGTCTCCACAAAAATAAGTACAAAAGAATGCAGCAGTCTCTGTATTTAAGATCTTTTTTTCTCTGTGATTCCACGGAGGCCAGAGAATTGGAGAATTTCCCAATACAGAGGCCAACTAGCAAAGTTACTCTTTAACCTTTATTGTTTATAAAACTTTTATTAAGTCATGTCCAGTGTCCAAAGCAAGGCTGAATCTTGTTCTGTAGCACTCCAGTGAGTAATTCCTTTTCTTTCCCCCTCAAGACTCTGACTGACTCATTTTTTCTTTCTTCCTTAGTTCTCCCTTATCCATCTCTATATTGCAGTCACATATTCATTGGTCTTGGACCTTCCTCCTCAGCTCACACTGCTGCCAGTGCTGGGATGCCTGTGCTAAAGCTGAGTGCCCATTCTTTTTTTCACCTCTAGTACTAGGGCACTTCCCAAGAACAGCTTTTCTGTCAGTTCAAGGGCCAGGGTGTGTGCCTGTCCAGTGGGAATTGGTTTTCATCACACAGGGTCTCTGAAGCAGCTGGGGAACAAGGATAATGTTGCTGGGTGACAGAGTCATGGCCAAAATCTTTTCAGATTGTTCAATATCGTGCAAAAATCAACCCACACTGAAGTGCCCCAAAATGCAACCACTTCCTAAGTAGACTAAGTAGACATGGTACAAAATCCTAGCTAATTCCTTGCTCTGTCATGCTTTAATGGAGATGGTGGTTAAGATTAATTTTCCCTGTGATAATTGTTCCACTTAGAATGGAGGTATTGACAAAATAGTACAAAAAAATCTGTCTTCAGTGAAAATCAGCAAGCAAAACAACTTGTGTGTACTCTAGACTTTTGAGACAGCATGAATAAAATTGATGCTTCCTACTTTAATAGGCCATTTGCATTAACAATTATTTTGGCTAAATGTCTCAGCTTTGCCTTAGCATTTACTTAAACAGCAGAGGAACGTATTCTGCAACAATACTGTTGTCTCTGAACGAGCTCTCTTAGCTACCCTAAATGTGACTGAAACCCAGCACTTTGGGAAAAATAGCACTTATTTATTGTAAAAAGAAACCTAAAAACAACAATGCTGCCATTAAGCTGAAAAAATATATGGGATACAGGCTTTGAACTCAAACTTCTGGGCATAATAATTTCAGAATTTCTACATTACCTTCCAAATTTCAAGTCTCTCCCCAGCTCTATGTTTATTGTTGTCTTCCAAACATATGTACTATGGGAATGCAATGCTGGTGACTGACAATTTTATCCTTAGACATAAACTCTAGCTCTTACCTTTTAACTGCCTCAGAAGTATTGTCAGTTCAAAAAAGTAAATAAAAATGTTGCATTCCAGCAATCCCTGGAATGAGGCCTTGTCTCATTGTTGGATCATCCTTGCAGGAAGATCACCTGTCAGACTCAAAGCAGGCATCAACATTTAGATTTTACTTTTTAAAAGAGTGTGCTAGAAGGAGGAGCCCTGAGAGCTGTGAATTTCAGAGCTCCTCTTGTTGTCCTGCCTGCACCACACTGCTTCTTACTAGGCTTGATTCTGTCCTCTCAGGATACATCCCCCACCAGCATTATGTACTTTTCAATTCTTGCTTGAGTAAAACTGAGATCCTCAGCATATACTGTGGAATTTTAGACCATTAGATTTAATGGATAATAAGGTGAAAGGTATTTCTAGTTCCTTAAGTATTTTTTGATGTTTTATTTCTTAATATGAAAAAATGTTTGGTGTCTGAATAACTTTATCAATACTTCTGTTAATATCCAACAATTGTGTAAATGTTTATTCTAATGAATTTCTCAAGGTCTCTTAGACCATTGTAAGAGCTGCTCCTAATGGTCATAAAATCAGAGGCTTCTACAGCCTTTGATAAACAATATTTTTAGTATTAAACTGTCCCTAATAAGTAGACATGACCATATCTATATGTACTTGTCCTGCATTTAAGGAGAAAATTATATTCAGTGTAAATAATGAATTTCATTATGACTTGGTTGTCACTGTTGCAATTATCTTCTTTCTCTGGACAGAACCTTTCACTCGTGGGCAGTTGGATGTCACCCTCTGATTCAGTCTGTAAAGAAGCTGTAGGAGAACAAGATTTGCTTGTAATGGCAATATTTACGATCTGCAGTAATTGTATTTGGTCATCTTGCCCTTTAAGGTGTTATGTTGGATGGGGCATGGACAGAGTTCATGTCATACATGAGAAAAGATAACCAGACAAGTTTTTTAGATCCACTTCATAGGTGGAAAAACTGCAATAGAAAGGAGGATGCAGAATCTTATGAAGATGACAGGCAAAAAAGACAGGAAATAGAGTCTAGGTTGGCACACTTAAGGCTCATCTCTACCTGTTCTGCCCTCTCACATTCCAAGTATTACAATAATGTTTTTATTACTGTGATCTGTTCTGTGGTATCATTCATGTTAATAAATCCAAGTGTCCTCCATGCTGTACTCTATAGAACATGCAGTAGAAAAGACTATTCCCAAAACCTTACAAGGTAAATTTTAACAGGCCACAACAAACAGCTAAATCTCAGACAGTGGAGAACAATGAGACAAAGCTGAGCAGCCTAAGAAACAATGCCTTTTTGGAAATGTTATTCCCTAAAGAATGGCTGTTTCTATCTTGAATAATATTTTTTACTCATGAGTGGCACAGAAGAAAAATTCAGAAACTGGAAGGATTCTTTTACCCACAGAAAGGCAGACAGTGGATGTCACTACTGAGAGCTCTTCCAAATATTTCATCTACAGAGAGATTAATTATTTGGTTCTTGCTGGACCTGCTAATAGTATAACTAATTTAGATGGTGATACCTTCTGTCATAGATATCTGCTTGAAGGGATGAGACAGAAATGTACTGCAGTTAAATGTAGAAAGATCTCAGATACAGGAATGATGTAAAATGAGGAAGCACAACCAATCCTCTCCAGAAACTAAATCAACCATCTCTTCAACACAAAAATACCTTGCTTGTTCTAAAGATACAACTRAGCTTGAGTTATCACTTTGGAACTCACAACATCTCATTCCTGCCTATCTTATGTGAAGATACAAGCTTCACAAACAAATCCACAGCTTCTGCTCTCTTCCTTAACCACTGCACTGAAAGACAGCAAGAGCAGACAGAATCCTTCCTTTTCCTTTGAAAAAGCTGCTGGCAGAGCTAGAAAGGGCTAAAAAATAAAGCCCTGCTTACAAAGTTTTACTAATCTCAGAGACACAGCTGAACTCTTTCACTAAGTGCTAAGTTTCTAAAGGTTTTGCTAATATTTCTGTGTGAACTCTGTTTTAAGGATGATGTTTGCAATAACATGCCTAAATCAGTTTTTCCTCCCTGTATCTATGAATATGTTCAGGAAAGTTATAATTTTTCTTTTTTTAAGTTCAGACTAGAAAGACATTTCAAACCTTTTAATTTAAAGCACAGGAAAAACAACTCCCTGTTTTTCCTCACTCCAAGGTCTCCAGTGATTTTTGTGTCAATGTCTCTTTGTAACATCATTAACTCTACAGCACATGGCATCTTACGTGGTCTTGGGAAATTTGGTYTTGGAGACAGCTGTGGTCTTGGGTGGTCTTGGGAGACAGCTATGTGTTATTTTACTTTACCAAAATCTTTTACACAGATTTATTTCTCTGTCTTAGCCCCTGCAGCAATTTTTCTCATTCATATATGTTTGTGAATCTTTTTTCGGTGGTGTTTTCATTTGAACAGGCATTTCTGATTGAGAAGTTAGTGGGATTTGCAGAAGTCACACTGAAAAATTCAGTCTCTCAGGAGCATCCCTGCTGGAAGGCACRCTTTGATTCCCTTGGTGAGCTTTCCTCGAAGCCCTTTCATGCAGAAGCAGCCAGGGAAATGTAAAAACTGCCTGTGGTCTTATTTACCAGTCTGTCCCATTTTTGTTGAGAGACATCAGACTGTAACTTCTAACTTGGGGAAAGTGAGAGAAGAGACAAGAGGGCTGTGAGGGAGAGCTGCTGATGTGGTCAGGGCACAGTGCTGGAGSCAGAGGGAAATATTTGGTCATTGCCACAGCCAGTGTGTGTGGTGAAGGCAGCAACCCTCACAGGCTCCAATCTCTACTGCCAGGCTACAGCCAGTGCACATTCCTGTGTGYGATGAGATCACATACATCCCTTACATGCACTAATGCAATTCCTAGGCTGATGACCCAGAATTAGCTTTTTCCCCTTGTACTGTTTGACATTTTGTGTGTGCAATATGCAGTATATTCATCCTTGTTAATATTTTATCATCTTTTATCACACCAAAATGAAGGGGGGAAATAGATGGCTATTAAATATAAATACCAGCAGCTCTTCAAAAAGTTCCCTTCCCTTTGCTTCCCCTTCTCAGCAGCAGGATGAAAAGCTGTGTAGATGCTCTAAAACTGGACTGAGTCTTTTGACACGTGGCATTTTCCTCCTTGGGAATTAGCAAGAGAGATGGCAGATGTGGGCCAGATATTTAAACTTTGCCACCTGAGGTGTGTTAGTGTTTAAGGGTTATATTTCAGGAAATGAGAACATCTCAATAATCAGTGAAATAAAGATTAGACAACATTAGCTTTTATGTGAAATTCTAAAATTATATTTATTGGCCAATTCACAGAAAGTGCTGTAGTGACCACAAAAATGACTCTGGCTTTATACAGGAATGGATGTACAGAACAAATGTTAAAATAACAGGTCTATTTGGAATATGCTTTTAATCAGTCCTGTGGAAAACATAKGGGCAGTAACAATGTTGAATTCATAAATGACTGTGCAAATTGACATGGCTTTTATGAAATACACCACTATGCCATGGAGGAGCTTTTGTACAACTTCTTACTTTATGTAAAGTTAGGTTTGTGTACTATACTGTCAAAATTTTACTGTACATTTTCATAAAGAAAGGGTTGGGTTTTCTTTTTTTTTTAAACATCTGATTCATCTATATTWAAAAAAATCATTTCATATCAATCTTTTCAATTGCATATAGTCATTTAATTCATTGTACTGCATAAATTGTGTGGATTCATGCTTTCAGAAATGCATTTAACATCTGCAACAAGACGTTTCAAGATATGGTTTATGGTTGTTTCACATCAACAACAAGATATTTCATGTAAGGGCATTWTTCCTGGGCTGAACAGTCTGTTGGTTTGAGACAAGTTTACGGAGTACAACCATTGTATGTACAACCATACAGCATATATTTATTTAATCCCTTCTCTGGTATAGTTTTTTATTATCCATAGAAGTGGCCACAACTACACAGAATTTGGACAGCTAGGAAGCAATCCAAGCTACAAAATACATGCCACCAACTGCAGTTACTGCTCCTCAACAAGAACCAATGCAMTGACATGGAAACAATTTGGGAAACGATGAACTGTGTGGGAAAAATTGTAAATTTTTGCAGGCAGATGAAATACCATTTTTACTGTCAAGAGATGATGAAATATGAAATAGAATTGTCCCAGCCTATTAGAGCACAGCTGTTACATTCAACATGATGAGATAATTTCTCAGCTCTTAGAAACCTAATCTCAGTAACATTTAAATGTTTAATAACTATATAGTTAAATCTAACTAGAACAACTCCTTTCACCAAACTGCAGCAATATTCAGGGTGCATGTCTGATTCCTGCCGTGTTGCTTATCACAAGCAGCTCATTGCTCAGGAATTCCTCTCCTTTGTGTTGCAAGCTGACCTTCCAAGGCTCATTCATCTTCCCCTCTGTCTATCAGATTTTGGGTACTCCTTATGCCGTGGCTCCTTTGGGGAAAGTSGGCAGAGCAGTGACAGCAAACAGCCAAGGAAGTCATTGTTTGCTCATGTGGCCTAAACCCACTCCTGGCAATTCATTTCCTACAATATGGTTTGCACAATTTACACGCACTAGGGACAGAGATGTGCTGAGGGAAKCAGAGAGCTCCCTAAAGGCCCCCCTGGAACCCTCAGTGTTCCTGCTCTCCCCTTTACACCAATCCTTGCAGACAGCCCAAATGAAGAAGAAATCAAATTCTATTTCCCTTGGGTCTTAAGTGATGCAGTGGCTCTTCAAGCACAAGGATTTCAGTTCTGGTTTGGAGTTCAGGAGGCAGGAGGAGATGAAGGAAACACATCAATAAAAAGAGCCAAGCTGCCTTTGTACATCCTCCCTGTTTGCCAGTGTGGCTTCTAAGCCAGCGAGCACAGGTTTGCTTGGGACATGCTGGAAAACAAACCCCATGGTCATTGTGCCAGCCAGAGAGCAGAAATGGATCACAGAGTTGCAATATAAGGGTAGGCATGGCAGTAATCAGAAGAGTTGGCACAATTCTATTTCTTTGCAGCAGTTAGCGCCTATCTAGAAATCTTGAGCATTTGTTTTAGAAAGTAGATGCATTCTCTTCACATTTGAGGGGTACCAGTATTATCTGTTTTAAGCATTGGTTAAATGATGCTGTTTAGTGTAAAAACATGGACACATGAATGACATGTTTTCCCATTGATAACAGCAACCTAAGTTTTTACAAATTATACTTTGTATTATTGTTTGATTGGCTGCAGTGTTTATTGGTTGGCTTTGTTAAATCATACCCATGCCAAATTCATATTATATGAGAACTTATCCATGGATTACAGAAAAAAAAAATTTAAAAATCAAGTTTCAATTTAAATTTATTCTTTAAACTTTAACAACTTATGCAGTGACACCAGCAACACAGAGCACCTTAACAGAGTGAACTGACTGTGACTCATTTAAGAAAATACTAAGGAATTTAGTTTGTGCATTAAGGACATTTAATGAAAAGGTAAGAAATACAAAACTGAAGGAATGCATTGGGATGAGGAGGGATTCACAGCTTCTCTAGTAAATACCAAAGGCAATGAACTTGATAACTATCTAAAAATATTCAAAGGATATAAATCATGGTTAGAGGAWCTATTTAGAGTGGTGCAAAAGGGTATAACTAGGACTAATGAGATAAAAATTACAAAAAGGATTATTTAAATTAATTTTCAGGAAAAGCTTTCTAATGGTGAATTCTAATAGACTCTAGAACAATCTCCCAAGGGAAGCAGTAGAAGCCCCAGGCTTAGAAACATTTAAGTAGGTTGAAGCACCCCCACCCCTAACACTAAAAAATATATTCTAGGAAATAATTCTGCACTGTTAGCATAATACTCTACTTGCACTACTTTTCCCTTTTGTCTACTAATCTTTATTTCTAAGATTTGATAAGTCTACTATAAACTTCAAAACACACTGAAGAGATGAAACAGCTCTCAGGAAGCACACCATAGCATGTATTACTCTGCAAAGCAATAATCCACTCTGGTGTATCTTCCCATCCCTGTCATGGTGACCCTTTGAACAGAATTGCCTGTTAACCACAATCAAATATTTACTCAACTGGTGGTGCAGTATTTGGAGTAGAATACATACAAAAACCCCATCTCTTTTCAGATGTCCCCCACACTTTTACATCAGTTTGTGGAGAGGCCAAAAATAAATGTGCCAGTAGTTTTTTCTGAGAAGAGAGGCAGTAACTTCAGCTCTCAGATTGGCACAGGGATGGTTGTTATCCTTAAAAAGTTTTCTATTATGTATATTTTCAAAAATCAGGTTTCCTAACTGTGTGGCCACTTGGGAGATTGTATCACTACAAAAAGTTTACTTGAGTGCCTTTTACAATATGGAATATAGTCTGCCTTGGGTATCTCCAGCTCCTCATCAACCCATGGAGTATGTTTGTTGTAGAAAATCTCTAAAACTAACAAACAACTGTCTGTGGGCAAAGGTTCCATTTYTTACCTCAAATAAACTATGTGGTAACTGTACCCTCAGACTCGAGTTGTAGCAGACAGAATGTTTGCCCCAAGCCCCCTGGGCTGGCCTTGGCTCTGCATTTCTCCACTCCATGCACACACAGGGTAGCAACACCTCTCATGGCCCTKCTCCCTTCCCAGCTCTGCTGGAGGTGCTGGGACTGGAACTCAAGAAGGCAACTTCGCATCAACCAGGCTAAAATCCTGCAAGTTCTCCTTCATCAMCACAGCCACCCCCTCCCCATGGGCACCATTCTGTGATTTCCTTGTACACACAMAGGTTTATGTACACAAAACACATATGTGTGTTTTGCATCTAYGTCTGGTCGTCCTGGAACCCTTTAACATCCTACATTCATTCTCTTCCTTGTTCATCGTGACAGTGTCGGTGCTGGCACGGAAATACAGAATGTTTCCATTTTCTTGCTATTTGACACTGACTCTTTTATGTTTCTTTCTTTTCTACGAGATCAAATTCCAACTTTTTTCACATCACTGTAAACCTCAAGTCTTTCTGTTGTTCATGCAGTATTCTATTCTACTTTCCTGTTCACTCTTCCTTAAATAATAATTTTGATTTTCTAATGGAACTGACTGTAGTTGATCCATTCCACATTCTAAAGAGCATGCCCAGTTAAAACAACTGTCCACCTTCTTTTCTACTGCACATTAAGCAGTKTGTAAGCAAGTATTTATTACCAATTTCAGTACTGGTTTGAAATGTCATTGTAGTCACAGACTTGGTCAGGGTTGTCTGATCAATTCTTTTGTACCTGTTTATATATTTAGGGGAGGCAGGAGTAGAAAAAAAGATATAGTAATTTTAATAACTTATTGCTTTTTTCCCCCTTAGTGTATCCTGAAACATTCAGCCAAAAATAGTTTTATGGGTTAGTACACCAAAGGACAGCTGAAAGCTGGGAAGTTTATACCCAGATGGGAAGTTAAATGCCTCTGAAAATCCAAAACTGTATCCAGATTTATACAAAAGGAATAGGTAGGGCTGCAGAAAAGCATTTTACTCCCATGAAATTTTCTTGGTGTCTGAAGTACAAGGATGGAATACCACTGTAAAATCTTTGTTCCCTATTTGGAGACAGCTTCTCTTTGCATTTGGCAAGCTTTGTGCACCTTGCCCAGGGAAAGCTGAACTCTTTTATTGTACAATGTATTTAACTGGGAAAAAAAATTCTGCTGCTTCTTTGTTCTCAGCACAGACATAMATAGCGAAAATACATGGGCATGGAGCTTCAACAGCTGATGAATGCACAATTTCCCCATGAGCTAGTACTGAAAATAAGAATGAGGGCTTCTCCTGAACTCTGTTTCACACATTTGCAGTGCTTCACGCTGCTGAGTGTGTTTCTTTCTAGGCAGTAACTAATGAAGCACCAGCCCAGAGCTCTCCACTGTAACCATTGTGTGTTTCCCTCTGCGTGTGTTTGGAGTGCTGGACCATGGAGGGCTGAGAGCAGAGCTGCAGGAGAATTATTGAATTATGGTTCACCAGCAGGCTCTTTGACAGAGCTGTTCCAAAGGATGCTAGCAGCACTGTTCCTGTTGCCAGCAGAGACATGGAAACCACAACGAGCAAACCGCTGGCAATACCTACTCCAAAGGCAGCAAAATGCCTGTAGGGAAAAAGGGTACCTGCTCTGGTGCCTGCCTTTTCATCACCAGAAATGAGGTTATGAACATACAAAACTTCCTGGGTTCATTTTATTCTGCTAAGTTTCAATAATGAGGGCCAGAGTTGTTTATTACTTCAAACCCCTATCTTAGACAGAGGCTTATGAAATCAAAGCCCTTGCTCCTCTTTCAGTTTTTGCACTGTTCARGTTTGTGTATTTTTAATTTATGACCATGTCTTTTTCAGAGAAAACCAAAACCAAAAAGAACATACCAGGCTTCAACCTTGCTAATCCTACAAAGGTGATGAATTATAATTACTTTATGAGATATCACTGGAGCAATTCTCCTAATATATTTAGCAGAARTATTCCTTGAGATTGGGTGTGTTAAGAGAGTATGAATTTTGTTYTGCTGTAGCTTTAGTGGTTATCTCTGTTCTTTGTATCTTTATTCTCCATGCTAACAAAAATGAAGTTGGATTCCAAGAGAGTCCAGCAACCAGAAGTCTGATCATTGGATACACAATCTGAGACATGCAGCTTTAGAGAACCTGATCCATTTCAGTTTACATCACTTCTCTCACATTGCTCTTTATGCCTTTCTTTATTTAAAATAACTCATTTGACCCCAATGTACAAAGATCATGCAGGACCGCAGCTTCTGGCTGCTGCAGAAAATATTACAAAGTGTAATGGTTTGGTGCATGGGAGTGTGGGTTTCTTTAGGAACACCAAGGTCTCAAAGAACTGGGCTGGCTGCTGTTGCCGTGGCTGTTTGCAGTGGCACTGGAATGCTGTGAGCTCAGGCTCTGGGGGCAGCCAGAGGGAAACCTCCTGCCATTGGTGATGCTAGAGCACGAGGGAGATTACACAGCACAGGATTATGTACAACCAACAGGAATTAATTTAGTGACTTAGAAGGTGGTTTGATTTCTTCAGCAATCTTTTTGATTTTTATGTTTTGTCATTTGGGTTTTTTTCTCCTATCTCCTTATATTTACYCACTTGGTGTAGAACTACTTTAAGCAGTTGCTTAAAGGCAGAAAGCAATTCTTTAGGCAGAACCTGATAAAACCTGATATCCCCCTTGAGACTGGGGATATCCTAGTTTTGAGATACTTATTCTGGTCAGCATGTGTGAATTAAGGGAAGGGGAAGCCCCTTAGAGGAGATGTACTCAGCTTTGTTTCCTCTCCCTCTCTCATTATCCATATGTTTTTCCAAACATCCTTAATTTTGGTATTATAATTTCTATTCCAGGATGCCAGGAACAGCTCCACCCCACCAGACCTTTACCTGCTGTCACCCCAGTAAAGTCTTTCCTGGTGCTGCTCTCCACAGAGCTGTGTGTGCTGGCACCAAAAGTTTGAGAAGAGGCAGTGTTGGGTCCCRGTGCACTAGGACCCCTACCAGGGAGGCAGGTAAAGCTGCCCCTGAGATTACAGCTGGGAAAAGGGACAGTTGAGATGAAAATTATTTATTATTAATATTTTATCAAAGCTCAAAAGGCTTTGCCACAGTGAAGTAAGGGCTGCTACTGCTACTGGGATAACCTCTGCCCATCCTTCACCTGGGGCTACTGATTTCCCATGGCATTATTTTCAGTTTAGGGTCAGGCAGGGACAGCTCCTGCAATGGAGACAGTGGATTTCAGTCACAGAAGGAACTTTAGAAYTCTCTGATCCTTTCTGAGCCTTGCTTTGTTCCAGAATGGAGTAAGGATGGTGCTCAGCAAGCTCAGCACCACCACATGCCAGAGAGAAAAATAAACTGCTCCCTCCCATTAGCCTCTGGTGAGGTAAAAAGCAGTCCCACCACCACTGCAAGGTATTACCTGTTGGAATGAAAAAATAGCAACTGTTTATTTTAATTAGTATTAAAGATGTCACAAACCCTACGTCTATTTCTAGATGTGTCAGCCAGTGCAGTAAATATTGATATTAATCYCAACTGTGCATTTTAAGGTTTACTTGCAAAGATAAAACACCTATGGAGGGGGTAGAAATGAAAGAGAAATGGGAGCTGTTAATCACAAATAACCACTTAGCCAGTTATATTAATTCAGATAACATCTTCMATTTGCATTTGTAGGTTTTACAGCTTTTCCCAGCCTTAGATTAGAACTCCAAAAATTTAAGGGATCATTGATGTGATGTCATTTTAGACCTCTGTTGTCACCTCTGGATTCCTGGTGCCATGGATTGCGGGTAGCTCTTCAGAACTGCTTTCTTTGGATACACTTATTTATTGCTAGTGTAAAAAAAGCCACCTCACCACAAGACAGGCCTGAGGGACTGCAGAGAGTCCTTGGAAGAGATCAGAGCTGGGGAAGGGYTGGAGCACCAGGCTGAGGGAGCTGGGGGGGCTCAGCCAGCAGAAAAGGAGGCTCAGGAGGGGCCTTTTCACTCTCTCCAGATCCCTCAGAGGAATCTGCAGCCAGCTGGGGTTGGTTTCTCCTCTCAAGTAACAAGTGACAGGACAAGGGCAAACAGCCCTGAAGTGTGCTGGGGAGGTTTAGGTTGAATATTGGGGCAATTTCCTCGTTGAAAGGATGGTCAGGTATTGGAAGAGGCTGTCCAGGGCAGGGCACAGTCCCCATCCCTGGGGGAATTCCAAGACACGTGAACGGTGGACCTGGGGACATGTCAGGAGTGGCCTTGGCAGTGCTCAATGATCTCAGAGGTCTTTTCCAACCTGAATGGTTTTACAATTCTAAACACTTTTTTCAGGGAGAAAAGGAGACAATTTTGGCTTCCGATTAAGGGCAACAAACCCCCACATGTGTGTCTTTATGTATATATGTGTGYATATGTTCTGGTTGGTGTTTAAGCAAGTAGGTTATATAAAAAATAATTTCTGGAGGGGAGGCAATATTGTTAGAATTGTTTTAGAAAAATTCATATTTCTGTGATTTTCTAGTAGTAGTTTTGCCCAGGAAACCACTGCTTTCAGTGCAATACAAATATTTTAGGGCCCATTTTGTGAAGAAGTACCTCATTCTCACTGCCATTCTGTGAAAAGGATGTTTCTATTTATTTGAATGAAAARTTCTGCATAATGCACTCCAACAAGTAATCTAAAATAAGTACAGTGATACATTTGAGTTTGCTGAGTATCTTACTGCAAAGCAAGTTTTAGTGATAACACACATGCCTGTATGACTTTGCTTAGGTTTAAAAATGTAGATTTATTTATAGTAGAGAAAATACTTTGTTTCCTTTTTGTGTAATGTACGAATACAACCTGGAAAGATCTGCTTCCAGTAGCAAAAAGATAAAAGTCTGTTAGATGGAGAAACACACTGATGAATTCACAAACATATAAAAGAATTAAAGGCTGTCAATAAGGTTGTAAATTGCTGTTTTCAAGTTGCCCTAATGTTTGCTATGATAACAGCTACAACAACAGCAACAATGATAATAATAATCAGTAATAACAGAAACTTTAAAATAATTTAAGTCCAGTTTTAAATCTGAAATTGACTTTTAAATATCTACATTTAATTTTGAATTTTTTTTTCTGAGTGTAAAGATTTGCTGATATGTCCTGATAACAAGCATCATTAAGAGCCTGCTTCATGTCACTAAAAATTAAAACTGAGAAATTATCTAGGATGCTAGGATGGKAGGAACTGATCTAATATAACATTTTGTTCAAGATAATCAGAAATATTAATATTTATTTTGTATTAAACAGAAATTGTGGACATTTTTACAGTTGTTATTCCTGCAGATAAGATGTACTTATGTGGCCTTGATTCTGCAAATATTCTTCTAAGTTTAATATGTGTGAGAGAATAAAATGGAACAGGATTGATAACAAAAGAAAACTGCTGTATTGCCAGTCTTAACAACCATGTGACAACGTGATTGCTGGCACAACAAATAAAAGCATAAATATCTCCAATTTTAAAGTTATTATAGATTTTTCTTTCATTTACTTTCTAAATATTCAACTAAAGGGCCTACTTGCTGTCAGTATTTCCTTTCAGCTGCCAAATGCAGAAACTGGAATTACAAGAACCCCCAAGCACTCTATATATTCCCTATATCCCACGACATTCAGGAGCTGTTAATAACCCAGTGTTGAGGGAGGTGGGTACCCTCAAGATTGCTTCAAGTACCCTCTGCAACATCAGCCACCACTCAGGGTGCTCAGGAAGGTCCTGTTGTGGCAAGACTGGCTGGGAGAGTGAAGAAGAGGAAGCAGCTCATTTCAAACAGCAGATTAAAAAAGCAAAAGTCAAAGATGAAATTGCAAAGAAAACAAAGTACTCAGGAAAATAACCCAGACAAGCCACTAAGCAGCATTCACTTCCATGCCATTGTGTTYCTGTGCATTGGAGCAGCTACCCCAGCAAGTGCTGCAGCATTTGGTAAGCAGAGCAGTTGAAAGGTGCTTCAGGAAAAGGGGACCAAAACCACACTACACAGACTAATCAACACATTGTATACGTAGCTTAYGTAGCTCTGCTTTTCTTTTTTTTTTGTTTTTTTTATTTTAAAACGGTGTTTAAGAAAAATATGCTGTGTTACCATTACAAACTAAAATACTCTCTCAGCCTCTTAAGATTTTACTTTTTGTTTTCAGCTATTTTGGTTCCAGGTAGGTTTTAATTTTCCTTGCCTACTTTATAAAACCTTCTGTCAACATTAATGGCTTCAGGCAGAAGAAATAAGGGAGAATTATGAGCACAGAAGAGGACTCACAGTGCTGTTCCTTTCTCTTGTGCACTACAGGCAGGCAGGGGTGCAGAAGAAATRGGGCATCATGTTTTTATAGAATACAGTCAGACAGGAATTCCAGCTGGCATTCACTAAGCAAAAGGGAACGTTTTCCTCATCTAAAATAATTGTTTAAATCCCAGCTATACATAGCTATGGAATAATGGGGTCACTTATTTTCCACTAGTTCAGTAAGATGCTGCAGCAAGCTAATGGTTCCATGAGACAGACAGTTTAAAGCATCGATTTGCTGCAAATTGTTCAATCCATAACTAATGAGCAGCTCTACAGATTTTAAGTGAATCAATCCCATTAGAATTTACAGTTTGCATAAGACCATATTACTCAATCTATGGACGCAGACTGGGTTTTGTTTTTTGTTTTATAACCATCAGCAGCCCYTTCTTGTTGCTGTTTTTCTTAAACTCATTTTTGATTTCTATTAGTAGWTTGGATAAAAATCCCTCTCTTGAGGGTCTGACAGCATGCCTGAAAAAATACACCATCCACATCTACATAAGCACACATGCATCCCCTGTCAAGTCCCAGATATTCCATTGCAGAAGACAGTTAATATCCAAAAGGCAGGATGAGATGATAGATGGAATTTAGCCCCTGTAGCACTAAAGCCCTGCCCCAATTTGAAGGTGGATTATGTTTTTTTACACCTGTAAAAATGTGCAGTTATATGCCAACTGGTATTTGGACCCACAGAAGTTATTCTACATAACAAGCTGAAATCTCTCCTGTGTGAAAAAAGTAGCAAAGGCAAAAACTTGTATGGATTGAGTGACAGGACTTTTGTCACACATCTGCAGGGTAGAAACAGGATATTGAGAACTATGCTTGCTAACAGATCAAGTTCTGGATTACTTTATTACTGCGTGTGCCAGGAGGTTTGGACCAGCTTTTCTCCAGGCTTTGTAAGAAAAGGGTCAGTTCTATTGTTATCAATTATTACAACAAGATCATTTTAGGCAGAACAGTTAGAGGCAAGCAGAAGTTCAAATCCTGTCAATGAATTCATAGACTCTGAAAAAACATTGTATTGGTTGTTACAAAAGAGCTGCGGCTGGCGGGCTGTTTGTTAGTAGGGGAGTGTTGAATCATCCCACTCCAACTGCTCTTGCCTGGTGGCATTCTGTTTGTCTCCCTTTTGGACAATCACTTCCTCCTCCTCTTCCTCCTCTTCCTCCTCTTCACTATCATCTGATTCAGCACTGGTTGTGTCCTCCTCTTCATCATCTATATCTTCTTCCTCACTCTCCTCTTCTGTCTGGTGTGGCTTTTCATATTTCTACAATACATTTAAAAGAAATGAGACAGTAGCAGACAGGTGCCTTCTTGACAGCCAGAGCTGTCTCAAATGAGCATTTAGAAGTGCTAACATGCTGGGCAAATCTGCTTTCCATCATTATGTGATTATTAAGCATCAAATTCATACAAGTTGGTAGCAAACATTCAAAAACTACTCCAAGAAGAATGGAATGTCAATAAGCAATCTCTTTGTTAGCCACACTACCAAAATTTAAACCTTCAACAACATCTTCTTTAAACTGCTGATGATTTCCCCTCCTTTTAGTGTATAAATGCTTACATGAAAAAGTTAAAACCAAAGCCAACTATATCATCTTGGGTACCTGTCAGAACTATGCATCCCTCTGGGTGTCCAGAGTCACCAGGACCCCTGCCAGGGGCTCAGAGACCCTGGCACAGCCCAGAACACCTGTGGATTTGATTATGACCCGTGGAGCAAATTACCAGCTTTGTATGAAGACTTGAAAGCCACAGAAGTTTAAATAATGTAATAACAAAATTATCACTGGGTGAAGGGGTAGATTTTGGGGTTTTTAGAATGGGGGTTTTCGGGACAGGATGGAGGGACTTGGGCGTGTCCTGCCTTTCTTCTTCTTCTTCTCTACCTCCGTCTTCTGCTGTGATGTTGGCACTTTTGGATTGGGTTAGAGTAGAAGCTCACTGTCTAACACAGGTGATAGGTATTGGAAAGTAATTGTAAATATGTTATATGTAGTTTGTAGTATAAAGAGATAACACAGCCCTGGGGGCAGGCAGAGTGCCTCTGTCTGTCCTGCTGATCGGACCTCGGACCTCGGCTGGACAGGAGAAAAATTTTCATAGATAAGATACAATAAACAACTCTGAGACCGAGAACTGAAGAGCCCTGACTCATTCTCCGAGCGTGCGGGCCGAGACAGAGACTGCTCACGTGTCTCGGGGCTGCAATAACTGCAAGCTCCCGAGAGGTACCTACAAATGGACAGTGATGCTGTACCTGAGAGCTCTTCACCATCTTCTTTAGTAATTATACATGACAACAAAGCCGAATTTCTCACTTATATCTGATCAAGGTGTGCAGGGCTGAGAACTGGGCTGGGGTCTTGAGCGTACACACACACAGCTGAACAACTGCACCCTGAAAGATGCTCAAACCCRCTGCCAGCCCAGCCAGCGGCTCCTGGCAGTGCCAGGGGTCAGTACCTCCATGGGGTTGACGGTGATGGTGAGAGCAGAGTCGTCCCAGTCCATCTCGTTGTCCTTGGGTCCCTCGTGCCCCAGGGAGCCGTGCTGGCGCGCCGAGCGGAGCCGGAGCACGCCCAGCGTCACCACCAGCACCAGGATGCTCACACAGATGATGATAACCATCGTGGCCACGCTGGGAACCACTGGGACAGAGGGTGGCAAAGGGAGCGCAGTTACACTTGTGGAAGAAGTCATCTAAACCTCACTAACCTTGTTCATTTTCAACCCACAGCACCCCCTCCTTTGGAGTGAGAATCAGGACAGACACCTTCCATGTGCCAGGGATGATGGAAAGTGTTGACCAGCGCCCATCCACTAAGGTGGAGCACACACAAATGGTGTTCACAGGTATCTTATGATGAGTATGATAAATCCTAACTAAAAAGTGAGCATGCTCACCTTTGCTTTTTAAGCCACTTAACTACAGAAGACAAGTAGTTAATAAGTGCAGAATCAAATAGTTTTTGCAGTAAAATTCTGTTATCTCACTTGCATGTTGGCCCCTTCTGATCACAGCTGAGGCCTCAAGCTTACTTGAGACAAAAAGTACATCTCAAAGCTTGTATTTTCAAAGGTTCCAAAYGCTTGTGATCTCAATCTCTAACTCCCAGAAATAAATGCACTGCCACCCTATTTGTGTGTGTTACAACCTTCCTGGGAGACTCTTGAGGACTCAAGACATTTTCCCCCCACTGTTTGGTTGTACTCTGAGAGGCCCCTGTCTCCACCTAGTCACAGGCAGAAGTCTCTCTGAACTACCACATGTAATCAGCTCCATAATTAGGTTAGTGGAGAAATGCTGCCACTTTCTATGTACTGTGAGGTACTGCAGTTCCAGGAGCATGGGATAACCCTGTCCATAATCCATTTTGTTGCCTTGCCCTGCCTATGAGAATGTAAGTCTGAAATCAAAACAGTATTTAGGAACAAAAAACCCCTAGTTTGCAATAGTTTATCCATTAAACATTCAGTTTCATTTTAGTGAAGTGTCTCTACAATGTAAAGAAAAATACAGTAAYTTTCTAAGCATCTCTGTATATAGCTACTTACAACTGCCTACACTTTACATCAGCTTTACTTCTTTACATATGTATCATTCAGCTAAAAGGATTTCAGAATCCAACTTTCAAACAAGTATCTTTGCCCTGCATTTAACTTCACTGAAAAGGTTACAGATTTGGGTATATACTTTAACTCATATAGCCTAAAAATGAAATAAAAATATATCCTTTATATTTTTTAAYTGTGGCGGTCAGAGCACAAAACCATTAATGAAGACTTTTAAAAAGGATACCAGGTTCTAATTTAGAAGTACATTCTTGGACAGAATAGAATTCAGAGTTACCTTCTTTCACACCTGTGATCTCTGAGAGGTCTTAGAAGCTGAAACATGGACCTCAGGGCTTTAGTCTGTGGAGCAGGCTGACCCACAAGGGAAACACTGACACATCGGAATCATTGTGAGCAGTCTCTGGGAAGGTGTCACATACCTGAGCTGTGAACTGCACTTACACTCCCCTCAGGGTGCTGAACAGATTGGAGAAATTTGGGCTGGAATATCATGTGATTTACATGGTCCATGAAGTTTGAGTTGGAACTGTGTAGAATATTAACCTGGGAGAAGAGAAAAATAAGAGAGCAGAYACTCACAAGTGTTTTATACTCCAAGCCTGCTGGTTCCATATATTATATTGGACTRTGAAGTTCATCAGCAGATAGGGACACTACTTCACAGATGCTAAAGGACAAATTAACTTTTTTTTAATGCCAGTGGAAAATACACAGCTTAATATATTTCTAATTTGTAGCATGAAAAATGCTTTCTAACCTTTCTGGCTGTTGACTCTGAAGCGACACAGAACAGGACTCTTTTGATTTACCTGTTTGGATAAGTAGTGACTTTTTCTTCTCTCTATATTAATCAGCTTTTAGGTGTTACCTAAACATTATGAAATAACTATTAATTTTATTAACAATTATTAAGCTGTTAATTGTCCTTGTAAACACTTATTACTTTTGACCAAATTGCTAAAGAGGTCCTGCAGTTTCCTGGAGCTGTTACCTGGGCTCTGGGTCTCGGTGCTGGGTTGGAAAACACGACTCAGTCATTGCTCACCTGCAGGCTGAACTCATTGCTCACCTGCAGGCTGAACTCACTGCTCACCTGCAGGCTGAACTCCTTGCTCACCTCCAGGTTGAACTCCTTGCTCACCTCCAGGTTGAATTCATTGCTGGTGTAACGCCCATTGAGCTCGGAGCACTTGACCCTGAACTTCCTGTCCGAGGTGGCCGAGGTGCCCCAGTTGCGGTAGCGGAGCTGCCGCAGCACCTGCTCGTAGCTGAACATGCTGTCCACACCTGTGGGGTGGGAGGGCAGGGACAGCTCTGGGACAGGCAAGGGAACGCTGCTCTGGCAATGCACAACGAATCAACTGCTCACAGAACACGCGGAACTCGGCAGAAAGGTCTGGAAATGACAGGGCATCAAATGTTCCCTGACACTCGATTATGTGAGGATAAGTTTTTGGAACTGAATGTAGGACCCTGATGGAGAGGGAAAAATACAACAATGGTACAGAATAAATTACTTAGTGATGAGAAAAAGATGGCCAATGTCCCAGCATTGGACAGGAACCCCCTCACTCCCATGTTCCACTGTGATGGTCCACAAGAACCCCACATTTAAAGAAAGCAGGGATGTCGTTTTCCTTACTTGGGGAGCAGCAGGAGGGATGCTGAGAATCCAAAGGGCAAACACAGCACATCCAGAGATCAAGAAGCAGCTGTGTTTTTTAAGATACAGTCACCCTTGGGATATTTCCATGGCTAGAAAATCACAGATTTCTGTCCAATTTCTTATATATTTGAGCTTTCGTTCCAATATATAATTGATGTGACAAAACAAGGGAAAACAAATTTCCTGAACTTACCATAGATTGAATATCCTGCAGTGGAATTTGTGGCATCTAGATGTTTTCCTTGAAGCTCCCCACGATCTAGTTCTAAACACTCTTGTTCAGGGTCTAGTTCTGCACCAATGACCAAAACATCACAGAAATCCAAGTTGTGGAGCATTTCCTCTACTACCACTTGTTTATTGACTGTGAATCCATGGCATGGGGCATGAAAAAAAAGACAGAAATTAAGATTAATTATCACAGAACAGCTCAGTCATTTTCTGTGCTTTGCATCAGGGCTTTCAATTTTTGCCAAGATGGCTGAACTGCTTTTACTGATATTAAATCCAGCACACTTAAAGCAAATCAAGAGAAGTGTCCAGTCTGCACAGGTGCTGKGATGATGAAGGCCTTACAAACACCCAGTGAGATAAATAGAAAATATATTGCTCTGTAGTATAAGGCACCCAAGAACATTACTGGAAGTAGAAAACTGAAATTTGATCTTGGAAATAAATTAATGTAAAAAATTCCGCGTTTCAGTGCTGAATTGATACCAGCTCTCTCAAGGATAAACCAGACTGGAAAAATACACATCCAACATATCTATGCTTGGATGATTCTCTCAGTTACTCTATGCCCAATAAACAATTTACATTACAAAGACCTGGCCATCTATCCGAGAGCAAGGCATTATTATAAATAGCAAGATCCTGTGCTGTGTGACTTAAAGAAATTAAGTTATAAACTGACTGTCCTTCAACATGTACAAGTGAAAAAATAATTCTGTTACTGGAAAAAGGGTAGCATATCAAATTAATATTTAAATTCTCTGATCAACTGAGCACAGAGTATGTGGCAAAACTGCTTAAGCAGCTCCCTGAGGGCACAGGCACTGCAAGTCTGGAACTTCCTGCCCATTTTGCAAACTTGATGTTAGAGGGCAGGAATTTGGGAAGGAAGGCATTGGGAAGGAGGGCACAGCCAGGAAAGCCTTATGCCCTAGATTGCCAAATCCTGGTGCAGTCAATCTGGGTACCTTAGCTCTAAGTTACAGCTGTAACATATCCAAAAATGCAGCCCAAGTCAAATTTGTAGGCTTCAGGTAATCCATGCCTGTAAACTTGCATATCATTACCCATTTTCTCTTCTTCAGAGACATACATCCAGTTGCTGCTTATTCTAGTCCAACAAACTGTGTTTGGAATGATTCCTCAAATTACTAGACATTTCATCTGCCTTGCACACAAACATTCAAAGGATTCCTTTATAGACAATGCTTTTAATCTTGATTTATACTTTTGAACATTCACACAGTGTTGAATAATGATACACACGTTGCTTAGCATTAGAATAAACAATCATCATTGAAAAGAAATATTTTTAAAGAACTATATATACATTTTACAGGTAGGAAACTGAGGCATGAGATTACTTTTTCAAGTATCACTCACAAGCTAGTATCAGAGCTGGAAACATAAGAGCAGACTAAAACTTCAACTTTTGTTCAATTACTGCTTTTCACCCTATCAGCACAATTAACAAAATTCTGTTACAAGCAAAGGCATTCTAATGAAAATACCCTACATAATAGAATATGAAAGGAAGAGTAGAAAGGAATTATTCTAAAGTATAATAAATGAATACTACATGGAAAATCTGCTTTTTTTGAAACACCTTCTGGTCTGCCACCATTTAACACATTTTTCAATGTGTTAATTGAATTTCTTCAGTACAGCATTACTGTGGCCTAATTAATCTGGGTGAAGTGACTTCCTTTGCATTACTTGTTTGCACCATCCTTTAAAAATATGAGGAGACGTTATAAAATGAGTAATAATATTCAGAAGAAAGACACAAACCTCTGTCATGTTCTCTCAAGTCCACTGAATGCTCCATTTTAGTGACTGTGCTGACAATCCTGATGTCAGGTAACAAAATAACACCTCTTTCACTTTCAAACTGTGCAGCTGGTCTAGCAAAGTGGTCCATCCCAGTTATGGTAATCTTGGGCTCATTGGCCTGAAATACCATTACATAGGCATCTATATCTGGGATACTAATGCAGACATCTTCACCAAAACATCTGAAAAGATACATCAGTCATTAAMTGCATGTAACACATTGCACATCAGAGGCGTGTGGCACTGGCAATGCCCCAAGCCCRGCTCATGGCTCTCAGGTCAGTCCAGTTCATCCTCAGGCACCCAGCTCTGGCCCTTCCCTCCCTTCTCACCTTCACAGATACTCATTCTGAGGGACAAACTCAGTCTTTCCTAAGGTGACTATCAGAATAATATTTTAATGTTTAACTGACATTTAACAGAGCAGTAAAGGGTTAAAAAAGTTAACTAGATAACAGCTAACTTTAGCAAACCAAACATTAAATTCAGGAAGTGGTAGCTAATGAATACAACACGGTTATSCYGTCATGTGTGATTAAAAGGGCCTARTTTYCCATTTAAATTGGTCCCATTATGAACTCTTTTTGGGACCCTCCAATATTTGCAGTGAGCAAAAGGTGCCTGTGCTTCCATTTTCCCCTGAATCAGCAGTGTGCAGGAAGTGAATCTCCTGACAAGCTCTGCCTCATTTCATGCTGGCACAGAAGCTGAGCCAGCCCTGGGATGTGCAGGCTGGGCTGGCTCCAGTGGGGCTGCCAGAGAGCTCTTAGAACTCAGCTTGTTTTCCCTCCAAAGCCCTGCTTTCCCTGCCCCAAAACGATAAAGAGAATGCAAGTACTTATACTAACAAGAAAGGCTTCTTAACAAGGTAATATCAGGAGTAATCCACCATGTAAATGGTGGTTTTGGCATAAAAGTAAATTAAATTAATCCTTTAAAGTTCAGGAACAAAGCAGTATGATTTATCAATTTAACTTAGCCAAAATAATTCTTTTTACATGGCCAAAGAGAAAAGTAATTCATTAAAAATGTTCCTAATCTGTTCAATTCAGCTGAAGTATAACTTACTGGACTTTAGATGAGACTTTGAGACGTCGCACGCCTGCAGTAGGAAACTGTCTGGAGTTGATGTATGAGACCTTTTGGAGGGCTTGATTTATATTCTCAATGTCATCTCCTTCCATGACAAGGGCTGACTGGGAAGGGTTGAAGTGATACTAGGAGAAATACAAATAATTAGCATTTAAGGGACCAGGTACAGAGTACAAAATAATATATATTTTTAAGGAATGTTACACGGATGTAAGTAAAAAAATTTAATGATTTAAGAAAAAAAAATCTCCATAGCTAWCATTGGCTGAATCCACACGTTGTCCTCTATAACATGTACTTGTATCAGTCACCTAAAAAATGAATCCAGATTTGCTGTTCTTTTCCCAGCCTTATCAACCTTGCTGATACAATTTCTGCAGCAATTTCCAATGCTATTTATTTTTGAATTCTGTAGAGGTTCAAAACCTTAASTTACCACCATGATTATTATTTCTAYGTAATCTTTTTAGGTTAAACACATTCCCACAGAAAAGCATTGCCTTTTGGGCCAGCCTGGCGTGCAGAAGCATATTTTGGCTGATTTCTGTTGTGGTTTTATCGTGGGCTACCTTTCTGAGATATATTTCAACACAAATGAACAAAACAGTTACAACATTTGCCTCCTACATCTTCATTAATGTCAGACACACTAAAGGGGACTCTCCATCCTGTCTGATGATCAATAAGGGTGTCATGATTTAAGATGGAGCTGCTCACTTGGGCCAGCAAACCCTGCAAAATCACTGCCTGCTCTTGTAGCCCCAAGCCTTCTCTACTGCAATGCACTGAACACAAATCAGTCTTGATGACCAAAAAACTTTGTCACTGTTGTGACACAACCAATGACTGATTTTTACCTTCACCATAATTAATCCTAATTACATGTTTTATCTGTTAATTGGTTCAGTAAACCATGGGCATTGCCGAGGAAACCAGCGTCACCCACTTGACATTGTACCCTACTGTTGCCAGCACTTTTCTCTCCTGGAAAGGCTTTCTTTCCCAAAGCTGGGCACTGATTATGTGAAGATTCTGTTAAAATACAGACAGTGGCTGCCTACACTTCCTTACAGCCAGAAAGGTTAAAAAGCAAAACACATCAAACAATCTGTGAAGAACAGGAGGAAGTGCACGGTCCTTTGTCAAACAGAACATGGAGGTCTGGGTTTAAAGCTTGTGCAGGAAGGTCACAACACACTAAAGGGTGTTTTTTAACAAAGAGGAGGACTAACATGAATCCCAGCCTGCATATACTTCTTTTTCCTCTCTTTAAGCTAGCAACAGTAGAGGATAAAATTAACAAAAGGAGACTCTAGCTAGCCAGTTAATAGCTCAGCTGCAAAACAGCTGGAATGCTGCCAAAGGGACCAGAGAAAGGCCCAGTCTGAGCCATTTTTGTCTTTCTCATTAAAAAAGCTAAAAATAGCAACTGTTTAGACAGTGTCTCAGAGAGCTGTTACAGATATTGAAAATTAGGCTGCAGCCCAAAACCAGTCCAACACTATTGTCTCAGAAACTGCTGCTACACTGCTCTTAGGTGGTTAAAGCGTGAATCTCCRTGGTCCAAAGTGCCCAAAACACCTTCCAGTATCAGTCTGCCAACASTGAATCTGCAGAGCATCACATAAGCAGCCCCACAGAACCCAAWGTCTGTGCAGCTGTCACACATGCCTGTCTGGGATCAGGTGTGTGTGTTTGTTTTTGACACCACAACACCTCTCTCTCTCATTTTCTCTTCAAGGTCAGGCAACTGTTCTGCTTTCAGCTGAGCTTCCTTCTGTCAGCCCCCCCAASAAACCCTTCCACAACCTCTCTCTCTTTGCTCCTTTCATTTTTGCCTCATTCTGTTGCACTCACTGTTGGCTTGCTGAGGCAGTAAAAGCAACATCAGTAACTTAAAAAAAAAAACCCACTATGTCTCATCTGTGGTTCAGAAAATGAAGATGTTTTAAAGGTTTGCAAAAGCATGAAAAGGCAGAAAACAATCCCTTGTCTTCCTTTTCCCCTCTGCACTGCCAGTACAGTGAAGAAGCCAGTCACAAATGCTGGAGCAGCAGYGGGTGGTAGAAGAGGGATTTCCCCATGCCCATGAAACAGGGGTGACTCAAATATTTTCAGATTTCAGAGGGCAACAACAGGGGAGGAATTRCTGTGCTTTTAAGCACCATGGACTCAGTGTATAGTACTTTAATTAATGGAAAATCCCAGCAAAGAACTTACTATTAGGCATACACAAGTGGGTTCCAGAAATCCCTACTGCTCCTTGTATGCACTACCTCTTAAAAACAGCTTTAGCCAGCCCGTGTCCYGTTGCTGTGAGAAGCAGCAATGTGAAATTCTTAATGATGTCCTTGGTAGGATGATAAAATAATTCTTTGGGGTCTTTCCTCATATGTAAATGTTAGAGCTAGCAAAATTCCTCCTTACCTTTGCCTTTTCAATTTTCATTTTTACACTAGTTYTCACAAAATGTGTCAGTTATGCTACACCACTGCAACCTCTCATCACCCAGACAGGCATTTACTGGGCTGCATTTCAGGTCAGTCTGTACAACAGAAAGGTCTGGCTAATAAAATGCTGTCCATGGCACTCCCACTGCATGTTCCAGATGAAGTGTTACAGCAGCATCCTCCTCCCCTCTGAAAACCCCACAACAAAACACCCCTGTTCCGTTTCTCAGGATGCATTGCCTGCACCCAAAGGAACTTTCTGGGCTGGAAGGGAAGCTCAGCTCCTTTGGAAGTGGTATTTGTGTGCTAGGAAACAGCTTCACAAATTCATTTACACTGAGCACAAGAGCACTGCCACCAAATAATGGTGTCAGTAAAGGAAAACTGACAGTGCAGCTTATGTGAGCATTGGAATAGCCAACATCCTACATCTGTATCCAAAGAGCAGAATTTCAGAATTATCTGAATGAATGCAAACCCATCTAGCCACCAGGTAAACTGAAACAGGATTTCCCTGTCTGTTGTYCTCCAATCTTAGAAAAAGCTCCACATTACCAGTAGTCATGTGCATAATGAAGATGGATAATTACTTACATTCAAATCTAAAAATTTAATTTCGTGACTTTAGGGTTTTTTATGTTCATTTCTCATGTACCATAAAGTTTTCCTCTTTGAACACACTGATTTTTAGAATGGTATTGCATTAGGACTTATGTATTCCACTGCTTTAAAACTACTTGAGATCAAAATTCAAGAAATCTTTGGAATCATGTCTGTTTCTGTAGAAGTAAGAAAATAAGCATGAAAACACAACCTGGCAATTCATACTCTGCAAAAATAGAAGCATTTTTCTTTGCAGTGTCACAGCTCTTTTACTGTTCTGTTTTTTCTTTGCATGATTTTATGGGAAATTACATTGCTTCTGGGAGTACATTTGCACTGTGTGTACTCTACCTTGGGCTCTCCATTTCATAAATCAGATCTAAATTTTTATCAAAGACGATGTCAGTTCATCCCTCACCTTTATTCCTTGGCCAAGACTCTCAAGAGAATTAATATCGAGACCTTCCTTGCAGGCCTGCAAACAGGAAATCACTTTCTGGCTCTCAATTTTCCCCGGCCGTATTGTCAGGCTGGCCAGGCTGCCATGGAAATACTGAGCAAACCTGGGCTTGGTGACTTCACCTCCTGCAAAAAAAAGAGGATGCAAAATGGTTATTGGTACCAGCACGCAAGCTGCATATGTAATAAATCACTTTATGTTTTAACACGTTTAAAGAATCTCTATCCATCTCAGCCAGGTGTATTTGAGATCCTGTTTATTGTGGTACAGTGGAATGTCTTTGTGGGTTGTGGGGGGGTGTCTGGTAGCAGGCTGTCTTTAAGATTCTTGATTTTCCAGGATTGWATTCAGGTGTTTATAAAGCTGAGACAGCAAACCCAGAGATGAAACATGGCTTACCAAATGTATACAAGGAAGCAGATGACTTTTAAAAATGATCTTACTCAAGTATTCAAACACTAACTTAATAAATGCTAAAGTCCAATATTTATTGATAAAAAAAACAGTATTTGCAAGTGTTCTATGACAAGATCAGCTACCTCTGCCTTTGTCCTCCCAAGARCACAGCACCAGATGAGCTGGGAGTGGTGGCTCTCGGTATACAAGCTGCCACACTCCCTGGGCTGTGTCTGAGGAGAYGCTGGCAATTCCTGCTGTGAGCAGGGAACTGTGCACAGCCCCCCTCTGAGAGGCTGGGAGTGCTGTCCCTGACCYGAGGTGCATCCTTTGGTGCCTGCTCTGGTCCCGTCACTCTGTGCTGCACCTGCAGACGCGCTCGGTTTGGTTCCACTCCAGGCAGCTCCGAGGGAAGGCTGATCTTTAGGAGCTGCCAATAAAACGTGATTACAGACTGCCTGCTCCAGTGATCATGGCATCTCAATTACTCTTGGGACAGTTAGTGATTTACTCATCCTCCTTTAGGAGAATTTTTACAGCTTGTCTTTCCTGCAGTGTTATCTCTCTCAGTGCATGTGAATTACTGCCTGCCTCGAGCCTGGGAGGACCAAGGAAGCCACAGAGCAGGGAGCCAGGCAGACTAATTGGATTAGCAGTTGATAAGCTGTTGATAAGGCGTTGTAATTGGTAGATAACTCATCTCTACAGTATTTGTAGCTTTAGTATCAAACAACTTGGTTTTGGCAGGAAGGCAGCTCAAACTTGAACTTTAACTTGTGTGTGGCTTGGAGTTGGATAGGGATGAAGTGGCAGATTTTCTTTAGGCTGCTGTTGTTATCTAAAAGCCTGAAAACCCTAAAACCCTCACTTCCAGTCCTGCAGGATAAGCATTATGAAGAAGACTCGAGCTATTTTATATAGTGAAGAAAATACACAGTGGTGTACTGGCAGGAAAGGGGTGTCCAAGCAGGCTGTTTCTTCAGAGAAGTAGGGAGAGGGTTTT
>JACDOX010000371.1:127876-141490 GCA_014549065.1 Cardinalis cardinalis
ATAACTTTACAGCATAAATTTTCTCTCTTTTTCTTACCCCAAAGAAAGGTTCCCAAGGGGAAATTATTCTTGTCCACTCTCATTCATTTGTCCATTACACAGGAAATTTCCTCTGGGCAGAATTTTGAGATTTTTTTTGACATTTAAGATTTCCTAGAAACTTTCACATATATGACAGCTAAAGTTCCACCTTTCTGATACTTACCAAGACAATTATTTGGTAATTATTTGGTAAATCAATAGTGCATTATGGGGACATTGGCTTTTCAGCTAAAATGCTGTTATTTTTTACCTGCTTACATTGTCTTTAAAAGTACATATACAGCAGTAATATAACTGGATAGAAAAAGGTATGATTAAAAAAAAAAAAAAAAAAAGCAAGCATCTCCTTAAAAAGGAGACAAAATAATTTAAGAGCTTACAGAAGAAGAAGGAATTACATTTTGTTTGAAGCTTCACATTCTCATATCACAACAGAATTGTGAAGMTAGCAAGTTCCAAGGCTAAAATACCAACACTAATCCTGGAGCTTTGAAATTTAGAAACCTATAGTAAGTCTGCCAGTAGGTCTTAATAATTCTGAGGAGATGCAAAATAAGAAGCAGGCTCAGATCAGYGAATGTATTTAAATGTGAAATACACTCATTAAAATGTATATAAAACATTAGAGAAGAAGTCAGAACAAAGAACTCAGTGCTGTGGCTTTGCCTGACAGAAACAAGCAGAATGAACCAAAGCATCCATGAACAGATACTGGGTGTTCTTCCACTTTGGACTAGTTCTTCTCTGGTATTCTTGACAAAGCACTTACAATTACATTGCTAGCTCATTAGCAGTGATCCAGTATTTGCCTATAAATCATTAAATACGCAGGGTATTCACTGTGCCCAAGCCACACTTTTAAGAAATGCTGCATTTTAAGAAATGGTGCACAAGGAGGTATTACCATCTTGGAGATGTATAATTCTTGTTTAAAGTCATCTGTCCAGCCACCAGCATAAAAGCAAGGAAGGGAATATGAGTGTTTCCAGGAATAAGCTTTTAAAATACTCTGAAAATACAGGCACTACAAAAACATGGAGCATTTAAAGAACAAGGCTCACACACCCCCTTCACAGGAATAAGGAGGTATTTGTGCAGGTGCAGAGATCCAGACTGGACTGTAAAGGAGGTGATGTAATATTTGCTTGGAACAGGCTATTGACTGTTATTTRAACAAAAATGCCCAAGTACTTCAAGAAGCTGTGAGTGAAAAATAACTGTGAGTAGCCAGTGTCATAGTTTGTGAGTAGAGAAAACCTGCAGAACYGTGGCCATGGCGATGACAGGGTGATCCAGGCTGACAATGCATGTGAACAACTGAGAGCAGACTCTGCAGGGACATGGAGGGATGAGGCACTCTGTCCCCAGCCCCAAGATAAATACAGCTGTACCTAATCTATTATTGAGAACATTGCCTCAGCTTTCTAAACTCTTCTGAAGATAGAGGCCCCCAAGCAATCCTCTCCATCGACCACTGACCCTTGAGGGGGACGTTTATTCCCAACTGGAAACGTGAGCAGTTAAAATACATCTGTATCATTTTCCTTTGCCAGGCTAAACAAGAACTTCTCTTTACATCTTCCACCTAACACTGCAGACTATGTAGACTAACACAGAGAATGGAGTTCCAGTGACAATAGTCAAGTATATGAAAATTTGTAATAGCTCTGTAACACAACATCTCTATGAACATCTCTGTTGCTCTTCCTGGAACTTATCTTGCTGCAGTGTTCTTGTCACTGTATGTGTAAAACAGGATGTGCCTGTTCATCCAGGGTACTGAGAACACCAGCACTAACACTTTTAATCACATGAAAAAACAAGAGCACTTAAAGAGAGAATATTATTTTATACCAGATTGCTAAATAAGCCTTCCATAAGCAGCTTTTACCAGTGTTAAAGACAAAATTATATACCTGCCAATTCTGAACTTGAAGGTGAACAGAAATCATTATATCTGACTCTTCTTACAGTTGCTTGTAATTGCAGCATGCTGTCATTTTGATATTCTTCTGTCTCAGCATTTCAGAATCTTCTCAGCTCAGTGGGGTATGTTAGCTGCTGATGTTCCCATCATCAGTAATTATTAGATTGCAAATGGACAAAATCGAATGCAATAAAACTGGGAAACAAAACCTAAAACTCTCACTAAAATTAAAGGAATGGCCTAAAGCCAGTTTCCTACAAATCCTGCTTTCTAGCTTTGATAAAATGTTTTATTCATATTTGGGTCAACTGTATTGGTGTGTTTGAAAACTGTTTCCTTCTTCTTCTGCAATCTGATATTCTTTGAGTATTTGACTTCAGCTTCTCAGTGGGTGGAAATTTAGCCCAGGATGGCCAATCTCTAAATCCTAGTCACTCTGAAATTCTGAGCTCCCAAGATGAGATGAGTATAAATATATTTAATACAGAATRAACATGATAATTCCATTGTATGTTTAAGCACAATGGATAACTGCACCTAATGCTGATAGTAACATTTTACAGAATATTATCCAAATTCTTCTAAATACTGATTTTTCAAATAGAGATCCTTTGACCCTGAGCAGGATTCATTTCATGCTCCCCATGCAGCTGACAGGCAGCTCAGAGTCAGTGGCTTCACTGGGCAGGAGGATGCTCAGTTCCACTGCCTGGCCTTGACTCAGCACTGGCGTTATCACCTGCTAAGAAACAACTGAGAAAAGATATGAAATGCTCCCAACAGCCCTTACTGCTTTAAGGCTCTTTGAGCTCTTGGTTCTGGCACCAAAGTGAGCCTAAGCAACAGTGGGATAATGAGGATAGGCCTAAATAGATTACACAGAGAAGGAAGTGGAGCTCCAGTGACAATAGTCAAGTATATGAAAATTTGCAATAGCTCTGTAACACAGCATCTCCAGTTTCTCTTCAGAGCTCAGGATAACCAGTTAATTGGATTGCCTCAGCAAGGTTCATGGGACTTCCTTGCTGCCAGGGTCTTTTTGCACTTTCCTACAGCTGAAACACTGGTCAGATACAACTCATCTCCAAGAAGATGTTGGTAAATTCTGAGAGAATGCAAAAACCTAGTCCTCAACTGTGTTGTGTCTTGTGTTTCACTCAGCACTATGTTTATTGATTGCTATGGATTAATATGCTGTGACTGCTAATTCTTGGAGGATGGGTTAAGTGGTTAAGGCTAATTAATGATAGAGCCAAGAGAGGAAAACAGAACCWTCCCTGCTGTCAGGGAATCAAGTTAATGTCTGTAACACAAAAAAGACTGAAACTACACTACAGTTTTGGCATCAACTATTCTTACTACAGTTCCTTCCGTGAAAAATTTTTGAAGCTACTGATTTTTTTCTCTTCCTTAAATGTAAATGTTGTGGTTGCCATCCCAGTTGTGAGGGAACACAGGCCACAGGGTTGTTCAGATCTTACTGATAAAATTGTGCATTGCTTTTCACACCTGACCCAGCATGCACCAACACTTCCAAAGTCTGGCAGGTGCAGGAGGATGGATGGTGGCTTTTGGCATTAATTCAACCCTTGTAAAAGGAAGATGATGTCAGCAGACTGTGGAGGCATCCAGAGGAACCATGGCATCCATAATTACTCACWATAATACTGTTCACCCCTTAGTCATTGTCGAAGTAGCATGCATCATACCTTTCATTTGCTAAAATAATAACTGTTTTCTGGACTGAGATTCTTCTGTGCTGGTTTTCATCTCTTTTGCTGCTGGAATTATCTAGATAATAGACAACTAGATGCCTAGAGCTATCAGGGTATGCTGACGGGTAGTGTCCCRTGATATTAGGTGCAGCCTAGAGGCATCTCCCACACCGGGGCCAGGGTTTTCCCCTCCCACAAGAAGCCTAAAAGCCTCTGAGCCATTGTGAGTGTTGATTCCCTCCGGTGCCATTCACAGCTGGGGCTGAGCTCACAGCAAGGGGCACAGCCAGGGACATGCAGGAGACCCCACAGGCCCCTCAGYGGGGAGTGATCACGCCGCCAGTGAAAGCAAGACCTTACAACATCAGTTCTTGGCACAGACATGAATAGGCACAGATACAGGTACAGCTGCTCCCTGAAATTTCAAACACACCAGATCAAATGGAGAAGACCAACCTACTTAATTTTAGCTGAGTATGTTGCACATGTCTGTCTGTCTGTCTTGGGGGCAGTTCAGTGGGGATGACTCCTTATACAAATGTTTTGTTATAAACAGTTGAAGACTGTTTATAACAAGATGAACAAGAATTTAGGGGGTTAAGAACTGTTACCTGGCAATCACCTCTTGYTGCAGCCACAGAGAGGTTCTGCTAGATATAACATTATATCTGTTAGATGTAGCAGAGGGGAGTCCAGGGGGAACTGAAGAATCCCCGGGTTTGACTTCATGGGGTTGAAAYGCATTCATTAAAGAAGCAGAGCCTGTTTCCATGACACGTTTGTTTTTCATTTTGCATTGAGCTGATATGAAGTGTGACAGAATTTGATTAGCATTGAATTTTGCAGTTGTAGGTTTGACTACACAGATGTAAAGTGCTGTTTGCCTTCCTTACCAATCTCCAAAGAACAATCAGGCACGTCAAAACAAGTGACTTTATTGAGCTCACAGATTTTGCAGGCTTTTTGTCCTATCCTAATAATGAGTGAGTAATTATCAAGGCAATCAAATCACAATGAGGTTTTCATGGGAAATGGTGAAGTCAAGAGAATTTCCAACTGAGACGCAACTTTTAAAAGATATTCTACACTCTGGTTATACTGAGTCAGATCATTAAAGAACAATTGCATATTTAGGGCTCCAACATAAAGAYTGAATGAATCTGGGAGCAGGCACAAGACATTCTGGCTCTGAAGTCCTCAGGTCCAAGCCTCCAAATTTATCCCATCTTTTTGTTACAGCAGTTTAGGGAGCTGGGTTTAATTCTGTGACAAATAGATTGGCTGTAAAACAGGATGAAACTTAACAAAGATTTCAAGACTAGCCCCAGTAAGTGACATGACATTTCTCAGCACAGAAAAGTTTTAGAGGAGTTTTTTATATCACTCGGATTAAAATGAATCATAAATTGGTCATCAAACATGGCCCATGTTTATTCTGCCTCTGCTCTGGGTAGATATCATAACCCAACAACCTCACTCAAACAGTTTTAGGCTTTAAAGTTTTATCTGAAGCAGGCCAAGTTCAGAGAACACTAAGGGCTTCCTGCTCTTACGTGTCCAAATGCCAACTGATGTCTTTGCAATACATCCTTAAACCCAAAGTGGGTATAACTTACAATATTGATGATGATTTTTCTTAGGATAATAAAAACAATATACAATTTTTCACAATTCAGCCAATAGATAAAYGTTGCTCAAAAAACATACATCCCTATTCTCCAAAAAATATTTTTGTGCTGGTAGGTAGTTCTCCCTGCAAAAATTCAGTTAAAAATGGGGCATATATCTAAGGTAACAGATTTGAATGCARATTCAGCTCTCCAAGAAAACACCCTCCTAAACTAAACCTTCCACATGTGTGTGCATTTCTATTACAGCTGAAACTCAGCAAAGGTCTCTGAAGTGCAGTGAAATCTGCCCCATCTTTCTCTGGATGAGAAGGACAATGCAGCAAGAGCACTGCTGTGCCCATGGAAGCACTGGGACACAGATGCTCAGCATCTCACTGTGCTGAGCTCTGTCCTGGTGCTCTTGCATTAAGGTGTGCTTGTACCTCTCCTCTGAGGGGTCAGGTTTGTGCAAGCCATGGCAGCGCCCTTGGCCTGATCCAGCAGAGCTGGATGCACAGCAGGGGGAATCTTTATCTGTTAAATACAGATAAACATAATAAATAAATWATAAAGATAATAAATAAATAAATTTCTGGAGGAAGTCCAAGGTTGAGTGATACAGGCTGCTGCTACACTRCCCACACTGGCTCTCTTTTTTCTGACYCCTCTCCAACTTTTAACTCTTGTGGTGCTCCTTGCCTTGAATCATTAGTCAGTTCTCTGACTGCCCTGGATAACTTCTGTGTCAGCTGAGGGCTGGCATGTGAGGATAATAAGGTTATTCTACAGAAGGGCTTTATAGAAAACCTGATCTTTCCAGCATAGGTTAAGGAAAGAGCAAAATGACAGGAGAATACAAAAGAAAAACATAATAGAAAACAGCAATTCCTTAGAAAACAGGACCTACAATAGCATCCTGCTGTATCTATGATAATAAAATAGCTGTTAACAGGCTTCTCCTAAATACTCTCTCTATGCAGTGTCCAGCAGTACTACACTGTGAATTCCAGCACTGCTGAAGGGGTGGCACTGATAGAAACAGTGAATTACAGCCATGCTAAGCCACAGCATAACCTTGTGACAAGTAATTCACTTGTGTCCCTACTTTCCTGACAGAGCTTTAAGAGCCTTACACAAACTCCTTGCCTCCCAAAATGCCTTGTATGCACTCAGGACCCTATCAGAGAAACCATGAGGAAGTCTGTCTTCTGCCCCTGGTACAATAATTATCAGACTACCAAATCACATAACTTGCTTCCTTCCTSTGTCTGCTTTTGCCCCTGACTGTACAGCAATAAAGGGGTCAGAGTGGGAACCTATAAATCTGGGTTTAATGGAAGAAGTTTCTCACTCTGTAAAAGGGTCCATTTGCTATGTCCTCAGATAAACTGAATCAGAGATAATGAACTCAGAGGAGAACTTCACGGGGTGAGCTCTTGTAAAATGTGCTCCAGAACAAGGTAACAATTTGTTTGCATTGCTCAGGAGAATTAAATAGGATGTTAAAACCTAAAAGGGAGAATAAGAACAGAAGATCATGAATTCTGATTCTATTCTTGCTGTGATGCAGATTTTTTTAAGTGACCCATGGAAAAATCATCTACTGCACTTTATCCCCACAGAGTATGGGTCACTCTCCTGCCTTGCTGCACTCCTTTATTATTTGAAAAGATCTTGAGACTCTTAAGGTAAACGGGCAAATCTTAAAGTATTTTTATGCTAAAGAAGAAAAAGTCTAGTAATGAGACCCTTGGGGAGCTCCCAGTGGACCATGTCTGCTTTGATACCATTCAGGGAAGAAGCARTTCAGACACAGGGCCACTTCCCTCCTGCTCTCTTTGGTGTCTCTTTTGCTCAGGAGGCAGATGTGCAAGCRAGTCAATTTTGTCCTTTAGATATGCTGAGAGAGTAATTCTGCCTGAAAATTTCTTTCACCATTAGAGAAAGAGCAGCACTTTGGCCTTAAATAACCTGACCTACATCAAAATCACACCCTTGACAATCATCACCAGACCAGTGATGTGAACAAAATTTTAAAGATGTTAAGATTAAGTTATATAATTAACCATATGTACCTGCAGAGAAAGCTGTCAAACTTCATGAGGGTACAGAAAGGGCTAATTCCAGGAAAGCTGTACCAGGTGTTTGTTTCTGCCCTCACTAGGAGCCCAGTTTGCTCAGCTTTGTGGTCAGCCTTACCTTTTCCCAGGCCTCACAGCACTGAAATCCCAGCTAAGGAATAAACTGGGATTTGCCATGCATGAAGGCTGGCACTTTGCTGTGGTTACCAAACCAACATCAACACTTCAGCCTAAAGATAATGCTTTAACTCCTACCCTCAAATAAACCACCCCCACTCAAGTAGAGCAGTACTGAGCATGAACTGCACAAAACAGAATTCACCCTAGGCTAACCATTGTGAAGGACCCTAAATCAACGAGGTAGCTCTGCTTAGATCTTCTGTTTAGTAAGATCCTTGAAGAAAGAACCAAGGGTTTTAGATTAAAAAAAGGAAAATTATACCACAGTAACATATGCTACAACCAGCCCCAACACCCTGTAGTAAGGGGAGGGGTTAGATGCAACTGCCAACCCCTCTAGAACARAACACAACCCTAAAAATAAAACAAATTGTATCATAAATTCCTACKTGGCCTCTCTCYGAGATCTATGGCCTTGAAAAGCCCAKATTTTTAGATTAGAAATTTCAGATTATTTATAAATTTTAAATTTAATTTTTAGATTAAAAAAGGAAAATTACACCACAGTAACATACAGTATATATAATTTTTAGTAGGTAAAGTTCATATTGACTATGCCAGCACAAATCATGCAGCTTTCCTCATGTGCAGAGTGTCATTAGAACWGGGAACCATTCCCCAGGCTTGGTTTTAAGTAATTGGGCCATTTCTGGACTGCAGTAAACTTGASCCAGTGCCTGCCAGACCCTAGGAAGGGTCTTTTCCATCACTTKTAAAGGCTGGCTTTCTGCTCTTTCAACCATCTTCTCTCCCTGCTTGTCTCCAAGAATATGCCCTTCAGGAAAAGGCTAATTTTCCCTACTTTTTGAAGAGCCTTAGCACTCAACTCGCATTATTTAAAGAAATTTTACATAAAATCAGGAACAAATGAATCAGGCAAGATTTTTACATTGCCAGGGAAAGGGTAAAGATGTAGGAGAGATTTGCTTATGCCACAGACAAACCAAGYGAGCACACCATAGGCTAAAGTTTGAATTTGTCACATAAGCCTGAGGAATTGCACATTCGGTTTGTTTTCATGTTATGGTCAGGAGAACAGCACTGATCTTAAACTGCTCTTGTATTTCACTTGAGAAGCTGAAGGTAGAAATAAAAAACAACCTAACTTTKCATAATGGATGCTATAAACAAGTCTATAAAAGTCAGAAAACAGTTACTCAGGCATTGGAATATTAATAATAGGCAATAATAATCTTAAAAGAAAAGAATTTTACATGTCCAAGATTCCTTCAGGCTATAACTCTGAGAAGRACAAGGAGGAGGTGCAGGCATGGTGCTTGCTGCAGAGCCCCAGGATGAGGAGCAGTGTAAGAGATGGAAAGATCAGGGCACAAAGAGTCAGTCATGTCCCAGAGGACTCTCAGGCTCCTAAAGAAGCAGCAGAGAACAATTCCCAGTTTCCAGACCAGAACTGAACATTTTCATCTACAAGAGGGTAAATCCCTCATAGCAGTAGCAGATTTTCCTATYAGTGCTAACAGAGCAAATTGCAATTTTTGTTCTTGATTTTTGACAGTTCCTCTAAAAACACTCCTCCTGCTCCCTGCCAGTCTTTCAGCTGCCCCACAGCCACAATGACTTTTGGCTGTCAGCAGATCAGAGTCAGTGTGGGGAAAAAAAAAGGAATGATATTTCTTCTGATTCATTTACTTGTCTGAGTGGAGACTGTTTTTCAAATAATTTGACTTTGACAAACGGATGCTGTGTACTCAGAACTGTAAAGTGGTTTAGTAAAGACAGGAAAGAAGATCTTGCCCTTTCTGAAGGAAGAGGTTAGACCAGTGTTCCTTTCTGCCAGTGCTTTAATGAAAAGAAAGGAAGTAGTGTTAGCAAACCAGAGCTGGAAATTCTTCATATCCTCTTAACAAGGAGACTCCTGARTGGCTTATGACACCAAAATCACCATATCTTTTACTGAAATAAACCACAGAATGTTGTAAAGCAGCTTTATGTTGTGAAAATGTAGAGGTTTAGACTATTGTTACTGGCTAAAATGTATAAGCCTAAGTAGACTTAATAAAAGTTTTACAGAAAGTATTTATAGTTAAAATATTTATTTCATAGAGCCCCTTTTTCTTGAAATATACAAACTTTGAAAATTGTTGTTTTGACTAGAATAGATTGTTYTAACTAGAATGATTTGACTAGAATAGATTTGACTAGAATAGAATAGATTTTCTAYGTTAATTAATTACTATTTCAGAGACTGAAATACAGTGCTGAATCTTATTAACAAAGTGACTTTCCACACCATTCATGTAAAATAGTTTGAGGTGACCAAAACAAATGTACCAAATGATAAGCTTTGTCAAAAGCAGTATCTTGAAATCTTGTTTCACATAACCATTAGAAATTTATCTTTTTGCCTCACACATGATAGTTTATCAGAATCTTCAGCACACTGTATTACTAAATCTTAGCATTTTCATTAGGTGGAAAATTTGTTTCCACTTTTGAGGAACTCAAATTCTGTCACTATGAAAAGAGCAATAACATAATATTGCAGTAAATACTAAGCAGCTATACATATGATTTCAGTAGTTTAAATTAGGTTTTCCACCAGAAAAGAAGAAGAATCTTATCCTGAATGGTTATTAATTAAGCCATCAAATTRTCCCAGGCAAAAATAAAAATGTTTGAAAACAATACCCACTTTTTATTTTTTAACAGCTTAAATATGAAATATAGTCCCTGGCCTGAATGTATTGGGAGCCTCTGTGAGCAGTTTTGCCTTAATTCCTTCTCTTCCCAATTTGAGGATTATTCACAGCCTCTATGGCATTTGCTCATGTCTGGAAAGAACTAAATTTACAAATTACATTTGCATTTTCTAACTCTGATCTAAAAGTACTGCACCAATATTGCATAAAAAAAAATCAACACATGCAAAACCCAGCTAGACAAGAAACAGTCTATACTTTTCCAAGTATATGGGATTAGTGCAACGCCAGCCAGCTTATCACACCTCCAATAATTATCAATATTTTCAACTTATGGAATTTTGTTTTTAAAGTTAGTGCAGCTTCATTCTACACGTTGTCATCAAAGTAAAGATTGGATCTTTACCCCACTCATAATCTAACAGCTGAATTTACTTTGAGTACTACTAAAACTGAATAGCCATGCCATGCATAAGATGTCCAGATTTTGCAARTAAGCAGAGATCAAATTGGTAAACAAGGTGATAATGGAGAAAGTGAGACTACATGAAAGAGTGGGGAAGAGACACAATCTATGTTAAAGCATTTTTYGTAATTATAGTTTCCTTTAATTCAAACTTTAAGTGGAAAAAAGACAGTGTAAATAGAAAATCAACATGGAAAGGTAATGGAGACAACTTTACAAAAAYAGACAAGCAGAGAAAAAGGAGCACTTCAGGTACAAGGAAGAGAACAGAGAAAGAAAGTGGTGCAAGGACCAGGTAAAAAGAAYGAGAAGAGTTGGATTATAAAGGGTAGAAAACAGAGAAAGGTAATATTTAGGCAAAAGCCCATATGGCTCAGGGGTTTGGACTTCTGGATTTATTTAACTCTCACTTTAACCTCTGGTGTACAACAGGGTGAATCAAGTAAATTACAGTGAATTGCTGGTGAGATACATCCAATGTGAAGAGCCCAGATCTGGGCCATGAGTTGTAAAAGAAATCTGAGGCAGGGACTGAAAAGAGATAGCTGGAGTTCTTTAGTACCTAGACAGTTTGCTTAAGGTGGGAGAACAAGGAAAACAATTAAAAGAAGTGAAGACAAAAGATAAAGAAGACAATCTTTCACACTGAATAGACAAACTGTATCCAATATTTCTTCAGATGATGAAAATGAAAAGCCTGTTAATATCCTGTCCATTTTATCCTTGGGACTTGATCCATCAACAACTCTGGAYTTACACCTGATTTTATACCATCAATCTTTTAGCGCTTTATTTCCTGCACAACCAGCGGGACAAGCAAGATCCTTTCTTGGCCTGAACTGCTGGCAGTGTTGTCTGTGAGCTGGTGTGACTTTACCTTGCCAGCAGGCCCCCACTGTGAGCTGCATGGCGATGTGGGAGGGGTGGATGGGCCAGTCGTTGGTCACCAGGTACGGCTCGTACGTCGTCCCGTCCATGTACAGCGTCACCACGGGGAACTCCACGTTGACCACGTAGTAGTGCCACTCCTTGTCACAGATCTGGGGGACACAGCAAAGTATTAGTCAGCTCTTACAGTGACTGGTTGTTATATCCCATACGGTTTTTTAAAATTGTGTTTCCAAATTTCAGTTATGGGAAATAAWGTTACTGTAATTTCTATGTCCCTGACATTAGTGATGTTGATAAATACTCTTGGCAAAATATGTATTTGCAAAATATATGTGATAAATAGGGGCTTCTTAAAACACACTCTGAAACAAGACATGGATAGAAAATAGAAAAATCAGGCAATTTGGTATTTCATCTGTATTTTCACATTTCCTAATACATAATTATCTTAGGTTACAAATGCAAGATGTGGCTGGKGGTTTGTATTCTATTCCCATCTGTCAGAGGTGGGGCAGTTATCTTCTGTTMATTGGGCAGTTTATCTCTTCCACAGCCAACCCTCCCTCCAGGAGATCTCTGCTGTCCATGGCCACTGAGTGTCCCTGCAGGGCTGATCCAATTCCAGCATCCCATGGGGAGATGCTGCGCCCCGGGGAGGAGCCAAGCATTCCTACCTGGATCCAATCTGAGCCTGGCCCAGCCCAGCAGCCTTTGCCCCCTGCATTGCCAGAGGAGCAGCTTTCTGCTGCCCTGCATTGGCAGAGGGAGCCCAGGCCCATCTGCAGCAGCCCTGGAGCTGCAGAGGAAAACTCCCCCCTTGTGCAGGATCCCTGCTGCAGCAGAGCCACAGCTGGCACTGCAGGAGGGCTGAGCCCCCATGGGATGGGGCTGGGACACCCCCCTGACACACAGGGGGGCAGGGCCTGCTCTGACTCTGGCAGTGCTGTTTTGTATTACTTCATTTTTATTTTACTTTTATTTTTTCCCTAGTAAAGAATTGTTATTTCTGTTCCCATATCTTTGCCTGAGAGCCCCTTAATTTCAAATTTATAATAATTCAGAGGGAGGGGGTTTACATTTTCCATTTCAAGGAAGGCTCCTGCTTTCCTTAGCACACTCCTGGCTTTTCAAACCAAGACAGGCAGGATTCCTGCCCCTTCAGGGTCTGTACCTGCTGCTGTGGCACCTGCATAGCTGAACTTTGCCATGACAGCTTCCAGGGATTTCTTCTTGCTTTTTCCTCCCTCCTGGGAGGCCAAGTTCTCTTTGGGAGGCCCTGAGGACCAGGTATACTGAGGCTTCATTACGTACTGCAAAGAGTAAAGATCCAATACTTTATTAACAACTTGTTTATTCCTGCCCTGAGCTGCACCAAGTGACACAACAACAACAGTGGATGTTAGTTTAGTCACATACAGAAGTAGATTTCTGCCAAAACTCTTTTCCTAGAAAAACCTGTTTTTTAGGTGGTATGGAGGTGAAGGGCTGCCTGCAGGCACTTTTATCATTATACTTGCATGTATAGTTCTCTCCAGTTTTATAGCAGCTTTTAACATCTTTGAAAGCTCAATCATCCCCCATAAGGAGTAAAAAGTAACTTCTAATGTCTCTTAGTTCTGCAAGTGTCCTAAAGTGAAGTTAATTTAGCCTAAGCCTTTTGAAGACATTTAGTGAAAAAAAACAAAACAGCTGAGTCTCTCCCTTCCTTATCCAAGGCTGGATCTTTCCTGTGTTTTGTTGTTCCAGTATGGAACAATAAGATTTGATGACAAAATTATTCTGAGTTTTTCTCAGAACATTTTGTCCCACCTATTAAAAAGAAAAGAAAAAATAAACTTGTTGTTTCAACAGAGTTTGACATATTTGAATTTCCTATCTGATGGGAGAACTTCACAGTTCATCACAGAACTTCACTGGCCACGGCAGTGATTGTCCCCCTGTGCTGGGCACTGGTGAGGCCCCACCTTAAAGGCTGTGTACAGTTTTGGTCCCCTCAGCTCAGGAAGGACATTGAAGAGATGGAGCTGTCCAGGGAAGGGAAC